>WNHD01004425.1:0-13276 GCA_011057455.1 Ganaspis sp. Gsp50 | reverse complement strand
AAGAAAAGCCGAAATTTTATTAATATTAGAAACACTACACTTTTGTTGATCAATATGAATTTTAACAAGAAGCGTACATCAATTTTCATTATTTTAAAAGAAAAACTATGACTCACGTACATATTTGCAAATTTGACTGTGTTCCTGAAATTTCTGTTAGATTTTCTTTTTTTTATTCGATTTAGTATAAGAGCTTTAATTTTTATTTTTTTTAAAGAAGAATTCGTGTCTCACGTATTTGCAATTTTTACGGTGTTCCTGAAACTTTTGTTGGACTGTCTTTTTTTTATTTGGCTTAGTATAAGAAAAGCTAAAATTTTAGTCATATTAGAAACACTACACGTTTTCGGATGAATATGAACTTTAACAAAAATCGTGCTTCAACTGTGCTCTTTTATGAACGTTATATTCATAATCGGAAACTGTGTTAGTTCTTTTAATTGCATAAGCAAGTTATAGTTATCAGAAATTTTTTTTTTTAATTATAACTGAGGTTTTTGTTTTATAAAATAGTAACAATCTTACAAAACTGTCGTTTGAATAGGTGAAAATAATATTTTAAGTTACCCCCTTAATTGCCGATGACTAATATTTTATAATCAAATCATGGCAGTTAATAAAGGGTTAAGAGTGTTTATAAAAATAAGAATTTAAAAAGAAGAAGAATTTTGAAATTTGTAGCAAAGATTTAAAAAATTCACCTGCGTGCGGATCAACAATATTTTAATTGCAATTCAAAGAAGAGATTCAGCCTATAATTTTTTGATTGAAGAAACGTAGCCGGCAATTTGATGATTTCTCGCTTGATGTTATTACCTGTATTATAAATAATAAAATAATGACAGGGTATTTTGCAAGGATCGAAGATCAAACAGATGTATGAACATGTGTTTGAAGAGAAAATAAATGTGCGGTAGCATTGGCAGTATTTGTTCAGTTTGTTACTGGATCCACCTTGTGACAAAATTGCACACTTATTTCTCGTATTACACCCACATACTGTTGGGTAATCATCGTGTAATAGCCGAATAATAATTTTCGGCTTTAGACCAAGAGCGGGACGATTGTGCCGGAGGCTGTGGTCCAATATGGGCACCTTAACTCAGATACCCCACAACCCATAAGCCACATGTATCTAACATTCTAACCCCACCGATGTTTATTATTCACTTAGGATGCTCGAGTTCTATTTATTCCCTGCAGAGCATCAACGAGGGTCGCTTCCAGTTCTCAAGGAGAAATAAAGCGAGAAGGTCTTTTTTAATCAAGACAAGAAAAAATTGAAAATACTTTAAAATCAACTGCTTCAAGACATCCTAAATCTCATAAAATTGTGTTCCAAAATTAAGACCAAAGTTGACAAATATAAAATTATGTCTAAAATGACGTACATATATTTAAATCCTTATTTTTACGCCATTATAAGTGAGGACCCAACCTAAGACCAAGGAGCAGACCTTCTCGACAGTATGAATATGAATATGAATAAAAGAAATAAAAAATATAATTATTTATTAACAATAATTTTCTATCAAAATTGTTTAAACAAATATTTTTTAAACAATTTCTTTAAAAAGTGGTAGCTCTAGCATTTCCTCCTTTTCAATTATATGCCTAAAGATTTTAAACTCTACTATGAGAAAAGGCGCACCTAGCGACGAAAATGGAATTATAGTTGCCGCGAAAATTTAAAAAACAGAATATTGTAAAATGGGCATTTAAATAAAAATGGAAATACGTACTTTTTTTATAATTATCCTCTGCAATTGAATGACGCTATAAATTATTATAAGACTTAACTTTTAAAGTAATTCTTTAAATAATAATCATTGTTTAAAAAATATTTCATTAAACATTTTTAATACAAAATATTATTGTTAATAAATGATTATATTTCTTTTCATTGATTTCATTCATATTCATTTTCTTAATGTCGAAAAATTCTGCTCATTAATGTTAGGTTGGGTTCTCACTTATAATTGTTTCCATTTGTTTATTGTAATCAAAACTTATTAAAAATATTTCAAAACACATTTTCTTTAAGAAGTTGACTTTCAAATCAATTGCGGCTATTAATTTAAGAAGATCCAGATTGCTTTACCAATTATAGTTTAAAGTAGTTATTTATCACAAATAAATTTAATTCTATTTCTTTATTAATGTCTGGTAAAGTTAGAATAAGTCATTGAGGCTATTTATTAAGCTATTTTAGGTATTTTTTGTGAGAAAAATAGATTTTTTTTACAAGTTTATCTATTTTTCAGTGTAAATGTTTATTTATAACATTCATAAAAAAACAATTAAAACATCGATGCCGAATTTTTTTTTAGTAATTTAAAGCTTCTGTTTACATTTTTCGATTAGATGAAATCGGATGATTCGTATACTAAACTATGAAGCTCGCTATGAAGTCTAAAATGACACCGAAAATTAACGTCTACAAAAGAATGTTCACAATTGACGTCCAAAATGGAGTTCAAAATAAAGCAAGTTGACATGATACATTTCGAAATTCAATATGGCTGACTCAAAAATGGCGTATAAAAACCAAAATATTTTTGAATTTTTGAAAATGTTGATTAATCGAATTAAAACTTCGTTCAAGGGGTTTTTGTGATTGCTGATTACGAATTTAGAGTTCAAAAATATATTTTCAGAAATGTTTATTAAAAATGGCGTTTCAAAATTTTTTGAAATTTTAAAATTTTGAATAATCGAAGTGAAACTAAGTTTAGGGGGTCGCTGATTACTAATTTGAAGTCAAAAACTGTATTTTCAAAATTTTTGTGTCTCTCAAATTTTGATTAATCGAAGTAAAATTCATTTTATAAGGTTTTTGGGTGCAACGGTTTTACAAGTTCAATCGTTTTTTTTGCTAATGCTATTTAATGCCTTTTGATCACCTTTCCAAAACCATTTCAACGTTATTTCTCACCACTTAGTTATGCCCAATCAAAACAATATCCGAACATAAAGAATCTTTTCTTCACCTCTACATAAAAGATACACACAAAAATGTTTCCCGAATCTGAAAAATCTTTTTTTTAAAAAAAGTTGCTATGTGAAAGTTTTTATAACACAAACAATACAAAAAGCAGCGAAACAAAAATACAAATTCGAGGAATGGGAAAAATGTAAAATATTTTCCCGAGTCCTAAATCTTTAATTATTAGCTGTGGCACACTCTTTTCGAGAGTACAAAAGGACACAAGAAAAGGTGCTGACTGGACAATCAGGATCTTTATTGCAAAGTTGTAATGAGTGTTTTGACAGCGACGGGTGTCCTTGACAGTGGTTGACAGTCGAGAAAAGAGGGGCATTGTGTCACTTAACAGATTGGAATCAATATTTACACTCGAACCAGTGTAAGCGTTGGATTAGCAGAAGCTTAACCAGTGACAAGCAACCCTTTCCAAGTGAGTTAGTGGTCGCTGTGGGTCTTTAAAGAGATACAAGCTGAATGAGAGAGACGGAGAATGTCAATGTCGTCCATCTCGGAAGTAGGTGGAGGAGTATGAAACCATTCTCAACGATTCACTTTTGCTTTATTTCGTGTGGGCTCACTTCTCTTGCAAAAGCATGCAAAAGTGATCGACGTAGGTCATAGAGTATATGAATAGTTGGAGGGTGTTTAGTTAGGGTGAGAATTGAACCTCGACAATACAAATTACGGTCGACGATTCGTTGTTGTATCCCTTTTCACGGCACGAGTCTTTCAATGGCTATTCTACCATTCAGGATACTTTTAACAACCAATAGAGCTCGTGTATTTATAATTCACATTTCTAGATAAGGGTCACACCACTGGCGCTCATGCTTCTTTTTACCAAATTCTTTTCAAATCTGTTATTATCGTTTTAGAGTTGATGACTTCTTCCACCAGAGTACCTTTCAATTCAATTTCCCAATTTTCAGTTGGGAAAAATTTTTCTTTGCGCATTTCTTTCAATTGACGATTTTTGTGTTTTTTTAATTCATGCAAGTGACGTGAATTTGAAGAAAGTGATTAAAATATTAATTTACAATCACTTTTTTGACCAGTAGGTCAATATATTAATTAATTTTAAACTAGTAATTTAATTATTCTACAGTAATTGTAAAGTTTATGATTATTGCTAAAATTATTTGTGACGATTATTTAGTTCATATATGTAATTTTGATTTTGATTAATTCTGATTCTGTTTTTTTGTGTTTATTTATATTGTGTTGATACAATTTAAAAAAAGAGGGTGAGAATGAAGAATTTGAACGCTTTTGTATCGAAATGGGAAATAATAAATAAACGATATTTCATGTGGTTGAAGTAAAATGCGAGTAACTTCAAGTTGAACAGTTCGTTACATAGGTTAGTAAAAGATTTTGCAAAGATGAAAGTATGTAAAAATTTCTATCAGTTTCTGACACAATGATTTTATATTGTCTTTTTATGAACAGAGCATTAGTAGGGACATACAGTTGTCTTACAAAAGTCGAATTCCGTATTAAAAATAACTGCCGAAATTTTGTAAAGAAAGTGAGATAAGGAAAACATGGAATTGAATCGAGAACCTTGTCCTTGGAGAGTTGTTGACGATTGCGGTGGAGCGTTCGCAATGGGTACTATTGCAGGAAGTCTGATACAAGTAATTTTATGATTTTAAATTTTTATTGCAATGCTTGTTTTATTTAATGAAGTTACAGAGTTTATTTTGTGGTGTATTTGTCTTTAAAAAAGTGACTTTAAGAAGAAGAATGTGAAGAGTTAAATGAATATTTAGAATTTTTTGAATTTAGAATAAGATAACTGGAATCACATGTGAAGAACCATATTGACGATGTCAATAACCATTAAATGACAGGGACTATTATATGACAGGGAATTTTTATGACAGGAATCGTTTAATGTCAGAAAACATTTGTGACAGGAAACATTATATGACGGCCCAGAATGACAGCAACAACAATGACAAGTAAGAGAAACAACAACCGTAATGACGACAGCCACAATGACAAGATCCACAATGATAACCATAATAACAGCAAAATTCATCAAGAAAATAAAGTACCGAAATAAAAACAAACATAGTGATAGAACCATACAGACAGTAAACTTAATGTTATTGCTTATTTCTTATTTATAACTTATTTATTGTTATTCTCAATAAAAATATAATGACGATAATTACTCTTGTTAACTAAACAAAAATGATGAAAAACACAATATCAGTAATCAGAACCCCAATAACGACAATGGTAAACAATATTAATCTTAACGATAACAATAATCATATCAACGAAAAGAACAACAATAATAACATCAACGGGTATCCACATAAACTCAAGAACAACCGTAACAACAAGAACAACAGCAAACACGATTATAACAATGAAATAGTAAAAATAACCAAAATAGGCATATGAAGAGAAAATAAAACGATCATGTCGTGCATCGACAGAGCGGCAACAACAATAACGACATTGATGACATTTCACAACAATGACAATGATAACATCAACAAAAAGAAGAATGCGGTAACACCAACAACTATGATAATATCAACAACAACAATTATAACATCATCTACAATGATAACGTAAAAAACAATGATAACATTAACAACAATTATAATATTAACAACAATTATAATATTAACAACAATTATAATATTAACAACAATTATAACATTAACAACAGTTATAATATTAACAACAATTATAACATTAACAACAATTATAACATTAACAACAACTATAACATTAATAACAATGATAATTTTTTTAACAATTATGATCAAATCAGCAACAACAAATATAATATCAATAATAATATAAACAATACAATAATAATGGTGATATCAACAATGTTAGTAACAACATCAACAATTTAGTGACGTCAACAATGATAGTAACATTAATAATTTAGTGACTTCAACAATGATAGTAACAACATCAACAATTTAGTGACGTCAACAATGATAAAAACGATATCAGCAAGAATGATAAAATCAACAACAATAATTTTATGATTAACAACATTGATGACATTATCTACATTAACGATAGCATCAACATCTACAACAATGATAACGTCTATAAGAACAATGATCAAATCAGCAACTACAGTGATTGCATCAATTTGAACAAATATGTTCAAATAAGCAACAACTTTTATCAAATCTACAACATCAATGATAACATCAACAACAACTATATGATCAAATCAACAACAGTGAACACATCAACAACAACTATAAGATCAAATCAACAACATAGTATGATCAAATCAACAACATAATATGATCAAATCAACAACATAATATGATCAAATCAACAACATAATATGATCAAATCAACATCAACAATTATAACATGAATAGCAAGGAGAACATCAATAATAACTATTATTAAATCGACAACAAGGAATACATCAACAACAATGGGATCATCATCAACAACAATAATAACAACAGCAACAGATATGTTTACATCAACAACAACAATGATAGCATCAACATCAACAACTATTATGACATCAACAACTATTATGATTAAATCAACAACAACAATGATTTAATCTACAACAACAATGATTTAATCTACAATTATTTATAGTAAAATTAACAACTTCAGTGGTAATTTTAAAAAGAAATGACAATCAGAACATCAACTTTTCTATTAATAAAAAGTGTCGTACCAATATGAACTACGACAGAACACAATAAAAACGCGACAACATCAGCATAATTGACTACCACGGTAATAACATCCGCAACAACCATTATCAGTCAAGTGCAGTGATAATTGCAACAACCACAACAGCAACTACTACAAAAGCAATCGATACAACATTTACAGTATATAGCAATTATACGATAGACTGTAATGAAAACAACAACAAGGAGGGTAACAAAACATTGGTCAAAATTGAACATTGAGCACATATAACAATGAACAAATTCGAAGGGTACAACAATCCCAAGTCAACAAACTCAATGACAATAATCTTAACAATTACCTTAACGATAACAAAAATAACTAACATCACAATGTAATTTCAACAACTATAGCCGCTCACAATCAATCGTTAAAACGCAACTGTACGATAAAAAAGTTAAATCTTAACAACCACAGAGAAACGGTGACAATTTTAAAACAATGTGATAATCATTAGAACAACCACAATAAAACGATAACAACTATACTTAACTACCTTAACAAGACGATTATATTCAAAAAAATAAAATAATTTAAATAAAAATATTTTTAAAAAAATGATAACAATTCCAACAACTGCAAGACTTTCGCAGTGATTATATTGATAATAACTACAATAATAATAACAATAGCTTCACATCACTGACAGTAAACTACAATATACAATGACAGTAAATTTGCGACAGTGACACATCATTTTCGAATATAATGATACTAATGATAATAATAAAATCTAAATTTTTACTTTAATATCCCTAATCATATTTCAAAAAGTTATACCATAAAATACACGTCAAAAATGCTTTCTCAGTTTTCAAAGTAGCTTTTCAGCACTAGTTCTTTATAAAAATGCTATTTCATAGTACCTACAGTTTAAAGAAAACGTTCCCAATAAAGTGTAGAATTACGAATTCATTGAATTCTTGCAGAGTGTAATCGGTTTTCGGAACTCTCCTTCGGGAGTGAAAAGAAGATTAGTTGGGGGACTAACAGCTGTTAAGAACAAAGTGCCTCAAGTTGCAGGTAATTTTGCTATTTGGGGTGGCTTATTTTCTGCCATAGAGTGCTCCCTTATTTATTTCCGATCTAAAGAAGATCCGTGGAATTCAATCGCAAGTGGTGCCCTCACTGGTGGAATTTTGGCAGCTAGAACAGGTACGAAAATTGCAAAATTTAATAACACCTGTAAAATATTTCTGGTAGAATAATAATAATAATTATTATTATTATTATAATTATTATATATTATATATTAAATAATAATAATAATTATTATTATATTATAATAACTTGGTAAATTATTATTCACCGAGTGAATTTATGACTCTGTTATTTCTTAATTAAGTCAAACATATCGATCACGTCGAGTTAAATAAAATAAAAATAAAAACGATTTTTTTACGTTCTGACCTGCACTGCAGTCCTCCTCAGCAAAGAACAAAGTATAGTCCTCTCTAAATCTGACTCAGCGAATAGTCACTGAAAATCAGCACAGACTGCACAGCTTGGAATCAGCAAATGAAAATCCGATGTTTTGAATCTAATATTCTCTGATACTCAGCGGATTTTCGCTGATTCGGATTTAGAGAGTTGATTAATATTACCAATTTCTTTAGTTAATTTTACTAAATATATATTGAATATTAATATATACTAAATTTTATTGTTATAGCCTTGTTTAAGAAAATTATGAATAAAGCGAACTAATCAATATTTTTAGTCTGAATGATTCAAGTAATTCGTGTTCTTTTTCCTGGATACAGAAAACTTCTTTTTTTGAAATGCAGGAATTCCGTCAATGTTGGGAAGTGCAACTGTGGGTGGAATTCTTCTGGCTGTGATAGAAGGATGTGGCCTAGTAATGACACGCATTCAGGGCGAAGGTTATTCTCTACATAATACAATGCTTGGCGAAAGTATGCAAAGTTTAACCGGAAATGAGTCAAAAGGAAGGATAGCCTTTTTGGGCTCAACCGCATCCCCGGAAACATCTTCAGGAAAGCAAAACGCTTCTGAAGAAGTCAAGAGAATAGGCAAGACTTGGTGAACCGTTTAAATTAAACGTTTATTATTAACGTCAATGAATATAACTATTTTAATAACAATTTTTAAAAGAAACGACAAAAAATGTATTTTTGATATCTATTTTTTCCCCTTTCTTCTTCTGCTTCTTTTTTATTTTTCTATTCCCTTTCTCCCCTCTTTCATTACATTTTCTTATATATTTTATTAATTTTTTTTCTTTTCCTCATTCTCCTCTTTTCATTTTTTTTCATTTTTTCACGTTTTTCCAATTTTTCATTTTCCCGAAGTTATCAGTAGATTTTACTCCGGTACGATTGAAGTATTACTCCATTTGACAATAGTTCACCATATTTACATTTTAGATTCTATACTTCAGGACTCTTTCTTGAAGTGTTCACGAATATCTGTAGACAGTTAATTATTTTTTCTAGAAATATATATTCATAGAATTTTATTTTTTTAGACAGTAATTTTTACTGAGTTTTTCTTATATCCAACGTTCTTGAAATTTGAAAATTTGGTGAGCTCTTACACTTTTTAAAATCTAGAATCGGATATTTAGGATTTTTATTTATTACATACTTGCGACAAAACAATATTATTATAGAAACTAAAGTTGATCCAGAAACTGAAGGTTTACTTGAACTATTATTTAAGAAAGTTCCTGAAGAAAATTTTTTGAGTTTAAACGATTGTGAGAATTATAAAAATATTGTAATATTAACTAATGCTCACAAAAAGTTTTATAAAGTTGATGGTGCTTTATGTGATGATAAAAGTTTAAAGTTTAGTCCTTTGATTAAGATTGCGTTTAGCATCTCAAAGTGCTGGTAACCCCAGTCATAGTAATGAAATTATATCTATTATTGAATAATTACATGAATCAAATATTTATCAAGCAACGTAACATTGAATTTAAAGTCAGTTTCAATATGAGTATCGATATATTTGGACGTCAATTTAAGAATTCTGAGAGTCTACATCATAGCCGCCCTGGAATTGGATTTAAAGTAAATCCTAAAGTCATGGAAAACAAAGAGCTGTGCAATGTTGCTGATGCTCAGAATGAAAATGATGCAGTTAATTTAGACCTTGTTAACCAAATTGTAGAAACTAAAGTAAACGTCGTCTATGATGTAACAGAATCTTTAAGAAACGAAAATAATATAAGAATTAAAACATTACAAGATACTCTAAAACAGTGCTTTGAGAATTTTGAAACGCATATTGATAAAAATATAGAGGTGTTGCCCATTAAAGAGGTTATTTCTCGATTGGACAGCAGATTGCAAGCACTTCAAGTTAATAAAGATTTATAAAGTTGAAAATGCAAGATCAAAAACTGCAGTTGGTCAGAGAGTTGCACAAACCAGCTAGAAAAATTATAAAAGAAGAAATGTTCACTTGAAAAGCTGATCTCGTTGAAATAAAACCTTATGCACGAGAAAATAATGGCTACATATACATGTTAACAGTCATTGATATATTCTCAAAATTTACTTGGGTTGTTCTTGTAAAGTCTAAAAAATGCGAAAATGTGACGGCTGGAATGGAATATGTTTTAAAACAGTTTATAATCAGAAAAATGTATTATTTCACGTATATAAGAAAAATATTGTAAAAAGTTCTAAAAAACCTAAATTTAAAATTGTAGATAAAGTGCACAAAAGTAAGTTTAAAAATATTTTTGGAGAGGAGTTACAAACCAAATTGGATTACGGAAATTTTCTCTAAAAGTCTTATAAAAAAATACTGAACCAATAATATATTCTTCATGATTACCAAGACAATCCTATATCCGGTTGTTCTTATGAATATTATGAAGAAGAACTTGCTAAAGTCAAATATTTAGACATTTACTTGGTTGAAAAAATACTTTGAAAACGTGGTAGTCAAGTACTTGTAAAATAATTGGGTTTTGGTAATTCACACAATAGTTGGATAAATGAATTAGACTTGTAAATGTTATACAATATATATTTATTAGTAAAATGAATGAAAGCTTACAATAAAACTTCATTATATACCACCAAATTACACATGAATATTAATACACAACCTACTGCAATAACCAAAACAAATTTCTCTATTTATAATTATAATTTCTGCAAACACATTGATAGACTAACCAAATTTCCTTTTTTCACGGTTTAAACAAAGAAATCGTGTACAATTCCACGAAATAATAAACTTATCCTTGTGAAATATGATATTAATTAAAAAACATTTGTCGACAAAGGATTTCCGGCCAAGTGTCAAGGTCAAATCAGAAAGCCCCCTCCCAACTATCATAATCGCTAGCTCGCTAACGTGGATTGAAGCTTGGCTAAATTGTGGTTTGATTCTGGGATAAAATGTCGGTATGTGTCGGTACTGAGATCTTGAATTAGAACGGTGCTAATATATCTACTTTTACCAAAATTTATTTTTCGTTTTTATAACAGACTTTTAAGAAAATTGTATTTCTCAATGAGAAAGCAAAAACGTTTATCTAAAATGAACATCATTTTTTCTAATTCTCTTCTTTCTTTTTGTTCATTTTTTTCTTATAAGCCAACTATTCATATGGATGTACCAACTTTTGGTAGTGTCAACCATGGATATGGATATGCCAACCGGATGTATGGTTGGGACGTATTTATCCATATAAATGGTTGCTCCAACCATACCATTTTTTTCAGTGTAATTTTCTGCTATCAAAAACAGTTCTTCTTGAGCCATTTGCTTATACATACTGTCAAGAAATATTTAATTTAATTATAGAAAATTAAAAAGAAAGATTTAAATATGTTGAAACTATATCCTCATATATTACAAAAAGATGTCGCCGCCATCGCTGTGATAACAAAGTTTTTGGTGACCTCTTAATGACTTTAAATATTTGACCTCAAATTGAGGAATTAAATTGAAATGATTCAAAACAGCATATCCCCTCTATAGTATAACCTACAATTTTTTTCTTCTAAGGTCCTTTTCTTCATAGAGCGTCACATTTTATGTACCTATATCTTCCTGTCTTTATTTTCTTTTGTCAACTATATCTTTTAAAATTGTTTACGAGCTTTTCGAACAAATTTTCTAAAATTCGTAATAAATTGAATCCTTGAAAGAAGAAAAATTTAAAAATTTTTTATATGAATTTAAGTATACATAGCGACATGTTCCACACATATACATATATATGTATATACATATATGTATGTATATATATGTATAGAACCTGTCACGAGTATTATCGTCGGCACGTTTGCGAAACAGTTTCGAGAGCAGGAACGTTTACGAAATGCAAATTAGGTTCAGTTTTTATACTCTTTTCTCAATCCCGTAATAATTTCAGTTTTGCATGCATTAACAGTGCTTTTTACAATCTTTTCTTTTGATAAAAAAGTATTTGCTTTTTACAATTTTGTTAAATATTTACTTGTGTTTGATAAATCTTGAATGTAGTCATACAGTATAGATGATTAGTCTTATATATTACTAATTATTTTCTTCTGGAAAAAGACAATATGTCACATTATACACGAATCACATAAAATTAGCTATACTACATCAATTGTATAATCATCATTATAGTATTTTATAATCCTACAATTATTAATAATCGTATCTGAATACTATTGCGGTTTGGTTTATTTGAAGGAGGGTGTTTATACCGAAGCATAACCTCAAACTAAGAAACTGATTTATAACGCAAACAAAAATAAAATGAAATGAAAATGAATTTTGAATAATTTTCGAAGAATACACTCTTCAGAAAACATTAGGTAAAAAAAAGCTTTTGCAAATACAGAGTTTTTTAACTCTGTGACGTTTCTTTCGGCTCATATTTGATGCGGTTCATACTCGATGCAGTTCATATTTGATGCGGTCCATATTTGATTCGGTTCATATTTGATACGGTTCATATTTAATGCGGTTCATAATTGTGGCGGTGCTTATATAAAGCGGTTCATATGTGATGCAGTTCATATATAATGCGATTCATATTTGATGCTGTTCATATTTAAGGCGGTTCATATTTGATGCGGTTCGTGCACGATGCAGTTCATATTTGATGTTGTTCAAATTGGTTCCAGGTTTTTTCTGTGCAACTAAAGAAATAAGGAATTAATGAAATCGGAAAATAAAGGAATATGAAAATAAAGAATCAAGGTTTGTAGAGAAATAAAGAAACAATGAAATTATATATAATAATCGACAATTCATTCATTCATTCTTTCATTCGTTCATTCTGTCCACACCTGAAGTTGGTCGTTTTTACTTTCAATTGTTTTTTTCAAAATTTTATTTGACATCTGTTTGAGGTTTTCTGAAATTTAATTTTAAAAACAACAAAGTATGGAAATCTGTCACTTTTTTTATCTTTTAGGAAATGCTTCTAAAATCTAGTCATTTTTCAAAAAAGATAAATTAACTCGATTAAAATTAAAAGGTATTTATATGATCCATTGTTTATAACTAATTCAAGTTTTTAATAAGTAATTAATATGTAAAATAAATTTATAAAGATAAAATATCTGTTATATATTTATCAAGTTATACTTTAAAATTTTT
>WNHD01004424.1:0-18537 GCA_011057455.1 Ganaspis sp. Gsp50 | reverse complement strand
TTTTTAACAATTGTTGCTCCATTATAGAAAAAGCTTTATTTTTGCTTCAGAGTTTCTACAATTTTTTCTCCCCAAAATTCCATGAGTTTTCCATGATTTCTACGAATAAAATAGAAAAATGTCCATGATATTTTTTAATGCATTTTTTCATTAAAAAAAGAAACTTTTCAATATTTATTATCAATAAATCAATATTTTGTAAGAATTTAAAATACTTTTGAAATTATGAAGGTTTTTGAAAAATAATTTTCTATAGAATTTGAATTACTCAAAATCATTATTTTTAATTTTAAAACGATTTTTTAAGTATTTTCAAGTGTTTTTAAATGTCTTGAAGTATTTTTAAATATTTTGAAGTATTTTTAAATATTCTAAAGGATTTTGAAGATAGTCTGAAGTATCATAATACTTTTAAAATATTTCTAAAAATTGTTATTTTAAAATCTGCTAATATTTTATTTAATATTTAAAATACTAGTATTTTTAAATAGTTACTTTGAATTATTTTGAAGTATTTTAAAGTAATATAAAGAATTTTTAACTACCTATTTTAAAATATTTTAAAGTAATTTTAAGTTTACTTAAATATTTGTAAGTATTTTTAAGCTTTTTTTAAAAATATTTTTAAGTATTGGGAAGTATTTTTCGGAAAAAGTTTGAAGTAATTTCAAGTATTTTTAAATATTTTGAAGTATTTTATAATGTTTTGAATCAATGTGGAATATTTTAAAATGGTTTTAAATATTTTGAAATATTTTAAAAAAATTTTAAGTATTTTTAAATATTTTGAAGTATTGGGAAATACTTGTAAACATTTTAATGTAATTTTAAGTATTTTTGAGTATTTTGAAATAGTTTGATGTGTTTTAAAGTAGTCTTAAGTGTTTTGAAATGTTTACATTTTAAATATTTTGAAGAATTTTGAAGCATTTTAAAGTATTTTGAATCAATGGAAGTATTTTGAAATATTTTGAAGTACTTTGAAGCAGTCTGAAGTATTTTTAATTTAATTTGAAGTATTTTAAAGTAGTCTTAAGTATTTTGAAATATTTTGAAGCATTTTGAAGCAGTCTGAAGTATTTTTAATTAGTTTGAAGTATTTTAAAGTAATTTTAAATAGATTTAAATATTTTTAAGTATATTTCTTAAAATTTTGAAATATTGGAAAGTATTTAAAAATATTTTAAAGTGCTTTTAAGTATTTTTAAATATTTTGAAGTATGGGAATTACTTGCAAATATTTTAATGTAATTTGTAGTATTTTTATTTTTGAGAATTATGAAGTAGTCTGATTATTTCAAAGTCGTTTTAAAAGTTTTGAAACTTTTTTCTCATTTTACATAATTATTTTGAAGCATTGGGGAGTAGGTAGTTTGAAATATTTTGAAGTATTTTAAAGCATTTTAAAGCATTTTGAATCAATGGGAAGTATTTGAAAATATTTTAAGTATTTTTAAATATTTTGAAGTAATTTAAAGTATTTTGAAGCAGTCTGAAGTATTTTAAATAAATTTTAAGTAGGTATAAATATTTTTAAGTATTTCTTAAAATTTTGAAATATTGGAAAGTATTTGAAAATATTTTAAAGTGCTTTTAAGTATTTTGAAATATTTTGAAGTTTTTTTTTTGTAAAAGAAAAGTATAAAATTTTGGTAAATCTCAATAAATACCATAAAGTAAAGAAATTAAATAAAAAAAATAAATTTCCACGATATGATTGAAAATTCCATGAGATTTCCATGTTTTCCAGAGTTGTAGAAACCCCGTGCTTCCTCATAGGGAAGCAGTTTCTCTGATTTTTTGTTTCGTTTTCTGTCAAAAATGACACTATTTGTGCATGTCCACAATGACATTTCTTTCCATTTTTAAATAAATTTAAATAATTTAAATTTTCTCTTCTTCGAGAGACAAACAAAAAACAAAAACATTGGAATTTGCATGGACATTTTCCATGGAAGGAATTTTTGTTTTGCATGGAATTTTGGTGCTCGAATTGGGATGAGGATAATGATTGGTGGTCTTGGAATATTTCGCCCCCGAACAACGGAAGGCTCGAGAAATTTCCAGTCGCAGAAGGGCTTGTGTACCACTCAACGCATCCCACCCGTGGTTTCCGCCGGCCTTGGAGCCACTGAACCACTCTGTGGTTCAACGTTTCGATGCAACAGAGATTCTCAATTCAAGGCTCCTCACCTCCCTCATAATTGAGTCTAACTTTTGCCAAGCAAGGTGAGATGCGAGAAAACAAGAGAAAAAAAGAAGTATCTTCGCGGCAGGTGATAGGCGGTCAACTCAGATAAGTCTGTTTGTTCGAGATATACCACACTCGCACTCTAAACTATGCCCACCAACCAGTAATATAAAGACCCGACCTTCTAATCCTCCCGACAACATTTATCACCAATTTATTTATTTTTTCAACAAGCCTTTTTTAACAAAACTTTTCTCCGCAAAACTCTTTTCACAAGACTTGAAACTTTTTTCTTCTGCAATACTTTTCGTCAACATTTCTTCAACAACAATAATTTCAACAACAATCTTTTTAACTATAATCTTTTCAACAATTTTTTCAACGACAATTGTTTCAACAAAACTTTTTTCAACGTTTATGAAAAAGCTTAATAGTGAAATTTGCAACGTTTTTTTCGTTTATAAAAAACTAAAATGCAAATTTTTGTTTATTTAATTATTTTTCTATTATTTATTTATCGTTTTTGTAAAAAGATAATGCAAAATAAATTCATTGAAAGTTGCGAATAAATATTTAAAAAATGAAAAATCGACAAAATTGTTTTGTCATTTTTCATAAACGAAAAAAAACGTTGCGAACTTCAGTGTCGTATTTTAAGTATTAGTAAATATTTCGAAATAATTTTTATTATTGGGAAGTATTCGGAAATATTTTAAAGTAATTTTAAGTATTTTAATTATTTTAATATATTTTGAAGTATTCAGAAGTATAATATTAATATTTTAAATACTTTTAAAATATTTTAAAATCTTTTTACATTTTATTCAGTATTTAAAATGCTAATATGGTTAAAAATGTTTAACTATTTTGAAGTATGTATATCTTGAAATATTTTCAGGCTTTTTAAAGTATTGCAAATAATTTTGAAGTTATTTTAAACTAATTATAAACTAATTTTAAGTATACCTATATTAAAATATTTTTCAGTGTTTTTAAATATTTGAAGTGTTTTGAAGTAGTCTGAAGAATTATTGTTCAAAAATTATTAAAAATAACTTATTAAAAAATAGAGGAAAAGGGGAGAAAAATAGTTGATTCACTGCAAAAACAGGCGTCTTATTTTACCTAAAGTAAGACGTTAAGACGTTTAGCGATCTTTCCTGATTGGTGAAAATGTACGTGAGACGTTATCTTATTGGTCCAAATCTAAGACGCTCAAAAACGTCTTAAAAATGACCACCTAAACGTCTTGAAATAAGACGCCTGTTTTTGCAGTGTTTTAGCTGCTTTAGGGAATTTTCTTAAAAAAAGGAGAAAATAAGGATAAACAAAAACGTGTTTCTTTATTTTCCATAAACGAAAAAATTGTTACGAACTTCAGCGTCGTATTTTCAGAAAGTCTACTTTCAGTAACAAAATATTGTTGACAATATACTTTTTTTTTTGTAAAAAAAGGGATGTCTCTATCTTTCCAATATGCATACGAAAACAATAAATAAACAATTGGAAAACAAGTTTAAATTGTTTCTATCAGCGTTGTCGAATTCACGGTTGAAAAACTTCTGGTGCATGTCGAGCATGTTCAATTTACTTTCTCATTACCTAATTTCGTGAAGGTAACTTATTCACCGTTGCTAAATTACGAGGGTAATTGATGAATTAAATTCCGAGCGCCCTTGGCCCTTTAATTATCTTCAGAAATCGAGATACACTTTTCGTCAAAATAAGAAGTAAGCCATAGATACGATTCACACGAGAAGTTTGAAATTGCTAAACTTTTTCATAAAATATTGTTTATGCTAAAGTTCGCATCTTTTTTCTTCATTCAGAAAACGTAAAGAAACAAATTTTTACCCTTTTTTCCAAATTATTTGTCAATGTCTATATTAACGATTGTCTCTTTTTTAAATTCTCATAGTTTCACTCTTATTTTTTAATTTCAATAAATAGTTTTGAAGATGGTCTAAAAAAGTTCTTGCAAAATGTACAAAGAAAGCAAAGCAATTCGTTTAAATGGACTTTAAGAAGTTCGGCAACATTAAAATTCTACAATATGCATTGAAATTTTGGAAAAGAAACATAAGAAGAGAGCAACGAGAAATTTTTTTTAAAAAAGAAAGATGCAGAAAAGACAATATGTAGTTAATGAAGGAACAAAACACATAATTTTCAAGATCACTGTGGGAGATTACGCTTATGCGTACCTTGAAATTCATCACCTGGAGAAAGTAACTTGTTAATTAATCCACTCAAAGTATTACAATACTTATCAAGGTATTATACTCAAAGTATTACAGGTAACAAGTAATACGTTCAAAAATTTGGTATAACTTCCAATTAATGAAAAACATTTTTAAATATCGTGTAATTAGTTTTTAATATTCAAATTGAGAATGCATCAATTTGTAATGATAATACTAATTACAATAACAAGAACAATAACAAAAATTATAACAAGAATAATAACAACAATAATAACAACAATTAGATATTAGTTGCCGTTTGTAACTTTGTTATAGTTATTATTAATAAAAAGGCTTGTCTCGTGTATTTTTACAAAATAAATAAAATAAAAAAGCAATGATAATGTTAATAATAATACATATAAAAAACATTTATTAGTAAGCACAATAATATTTATAAAGTTTTATGATTCATGACTGTTTCTTGCACATTGGGCTAGGTCTCGGTTTAGGTAAGGTCATGAACTGACCTGTAATTATTGAGAAAAAAACAATTAAATAATACCTACAACAGTTACAATGTGCTCAATCTACATAAATTTAGTATTTGAACGTATCATATTCAATTTTGAATTCAATTTGTTAATTTTGTGAAACATTTGAATTCGCAATCAATTAGTAAATACGAACTGTTAATTATAATTTACATTATAATGAATATAAATCTCTTCAAAAACACAATTTATTCAAAGCTTATTAATCATAGTTTATGTTCAATTAACAATTATAATTTAGTGACATTAAACTGCGCAATTACTATCTCTATATGAAACAAAGAGAGGAAGAAACGTATTCTGTTATTTATTACTATTATTATTATTTTTATTATTAGCGTTATTATTAGTTTTACCATTATTATTATTCTTTCTTTTACAAAACAAGTGTAGGAGAGGAAAAAATGCCTTACGCATTATTATTAGTGTTATTTTTATTACTATTAGTATCTATATTTTATTACTATTAGTGTCATTTTTATTATCATTATTGTTAGTGTTATTATTTTCTCATTCAAGCATATCTAGATTAAATTCACCAAAAAATTACAATAATTTAAATAAAGAAAAACTACTAACAAAAATAATTATTAACTAAACCATTACAAAATTTTCATTTCATTACTGCCAAATAATTCTAAAATTCATAAATCAACAAATACTCGCACTTTTTATATTTTCAACTAAAAATTCAAATGATAAAAACTGTTAACATGTACAGTAAAACATTGAATTTATTTCACAATTACATATGTATAGTATATTTTTAAAAAAGTTGTATGTAACAACTGGCTTCTTATCATACTAGTACACTAAAATTAATTTATCTGATTATTCGACAGAAATGTAAAAATAAACACAATGAAATATTTTAAATTATTATTAAAACAAACTCTGCATTACATATTTGCAAATATTTTATTTAAAAACACAGAAATATTACCACAGAAAATATAAAATTAAAAATTGTCAAATAAAACAAGAAAAACATTCATTATCATTTTTATTAAAATTTCCCAAACATTTTTCAATCTACATATGCGTAAATATTACAATCTACAACAGATAAATAATTTGCATTTCTAAAAATAACACTAAAAGCACGCGGTTTTAGTGTAATCTATATCTATATAAATCTATATCTGAAAATCTATGTCTGACATCTCTCTTTTTATCAACAGAAATTATTCACAGAGCCGCGTGCAATAACCGCATCCGAACCCACCACTCGCGAAACTCTTGTGAAGTTGTTATTAAACTCACAATTACGATTGTTTGGCCCACACAAGTATAGTGGACTTATTTACTAGAGGCGGTTATTGCACGCGGCTATTCAATTCATTGTTATTAGCCCATTTAATGACCATTCTGTTGATACATTTAACTATTTATTATTATTACCATTACTATTATTATTATTATTATTATCATCATTACCATTATTATTATCATTATTATTATCATTATTATCGTTATTATTATTATCATTATTATTATCATCATCATTGTTATTTCTATTATCATAATTATTATTATTATTATTATCTGCATATATTTTTCTGATATTGAAATACTTTCTAGATTTATTGTATTCTAATTCGAAAATTCTTTTCTAAACCATTATTATCGTTATTACTACTATTATTATTATCATTATACTATACAGGGTGTCCCGCACTAAGGCGGATATATTAAAGGTATAAATAAAAAAAGAAAAAATGGAATCGAAAAGTCCTTTACCACTTTTTAAAATTTTGAGCCATTTCAGAGTTATAATAGTTCAAAGTTAACCAATCTGGTGCCTGCTATGGTACGGAAGCGACATCGTAGTGTCCCCACTCTCCAGTGGTACCACTTCGCTACGCATTCGCGTTCGTTCTCCGCTGCGCATGCGAGTTCGTCACGAGAGAGGGGATGGATGTTTGGATCGCTCTCCATTTGCCAACTTCAAATCGTCATAACTCCGCAACGGCTCAATATTTCGAAAAGTCGTAAAGGACTTTTCGATTCAATCTTTTCTAATCTATCTGTAGTTTTGATATATTCGTCTTAAAACGGGACACACTGCATATTCAATAACAAATATTGAACACTGAAAATTATTTACACTTTGAGTGCAAAGCGAAGAAAACAAATTAAACTATTTCCACATCTTGGCAGAATTATATCTTCAATATCAAAAATATCAAAGTTAACTGTTTCTCTAATAGAAGCTGCCAATGACGGCCTTTCAGGGTCACAGATGAAGGTCTCAAAGAATCCGAGGTGGGGAGACGCAACCCCCGTAAAAAAAAGAGAGAAAAAACTCGACTCGAGAGATCTGCGGTTTTTTCGAATCGAATCGCGATCGTGATTCCATTCTAGGAAGGCTCCAGAAGGAACTGTCGGGAGGAGAGCAAGACGCCGAGATGAAGAAATTCGTAGAAAAGGGGTTACGACGACCTCGGTGACGCGGAGAGGGTCGAAGGACCTTTGCTGGTGGAACGGACTCTTAAATACGAGAGTTGAAACAACGGGTGAATCTCTTAGATTCGAAACACGTCCAGTCGTCTTCCGTTTCTCCCCCCCCCCCTCCCTATACCATCATCATCATCATCAGGGAGCCATACCAACCGAGTGGCACCCAATTCTTTCTTTTTTCCACCTCTTACTTGATAATGAGACATCGACAGGAAGTGCCCCTTGGCTCTGATATTATCACTTGTACACACCTACAAAATAATTCTGAACCCACATCATTTTGAATCAATCATCCTATAGATTCTGTGAGACGATTGATACAAGTTGATTTCAAGTCAAATGATTCTTTGTATCGATTTCAAGAATCGAGTACGTTTCGCCCTACAACGAAAAAATGTATCCATTGTATCATTTATACAGTAAAAACGTCTTGAACCGTTTGCATCTTAAAATGACTGAAAAAAATAAAAAAATTAATTTTTCAACTGAGAAATAGACAATTTTTCACCTGAGAAATAAGCAATTTTTCACCTGAGAAGTAGACAATTTTTATCTGAGAAATAGTCAATTTTTCAACTGAAAAGAAGAGTCGGCCTTAAAATGAAACTCTCGAAAGTCACATTGAAAAAAAGTATTGTTTTCAGCCCATTTTCGGCTGGAATCGTTTACATTGTCAATTCGGACTGAATTAAGACGAAAAAATGACTTATTGTTTTAAGCCACAAAATTAACTGATTGTGTAAACGGATTAAGACTTTCTTTTTTCTGTGCACTTACTTTGTAAAAAAAGAGACTATCAGTAAAATAGAGATATATAGAGACATTAGATTTTCTGGTTTAGCATCATTATATTTATAGAATGTGCTATATATGTGAGAAATAGGAGGAAATGGACATTTGGAATTCGTGTAAAGAATGTCCAATGAATTAGCAGTTTTAGGCTCAGTGTGTATAGTCAGCTAAACAAATAGTTGAAACTGTCTTGTGGAGGTTTACATAATTCCTGGCATTCCAATTTAGTAATAACGACGAATCATCGAAACTTCATCTGATATTTGATCTCAATACTGTTTCTTCGGCTTTCGAGACATTTGAATATTTGAAACGAGCTTACCGTCTAGAAACCAAGGTCAAATTAAAAATTAGACGGCAGTGGTTTGATGATTGACAAACTCCTCACACGTGTAGAGTATCAATTTACTTTCTCGTTACTTCATTTCACACTTATTGCCGAATAATCATTTTAGAGCCAAAATTAACAGGCTAATTGAAAGGTCGAGAATGCTCTTAGTCCCTTAATTATCTTTGGAAATATTGATGCAAGTGATCTTGGTGCACTGCTCTATGTGTGTATGTGCACACGTACAGATACTCATGCCCATACATATGCACATGCATATACATTATGCGTATACATTTCAAGTTTACACACAGATACAATAGATATGCTTATACATATGCGTACAATACGTAGCAAAGTTTGCAAGTACATACATACGAGCATGTATACGCTCGAAATGCATACGAGAACATACACACACGAGAGTAAATATAGGAGGCCATTAATGCCCCATATAACGAAGTGCACGACAAACGGTGACTCTTCCTTGTGTAAGACTTTAGTGTCGGAGTGAGGTGAAGTCTGTAAAGTGCATACTGCACATGAATATTGTACTGAGGCGGAGGTAGGCATGAGAATACGTCACGAGAGGCTAGGTCAGTTCTGGAATTAAGGACCGACAGTAAAGGTATACACCTTGTACAAGTTGAAGCTGCGAAATTCTTGCGAGAAATTCCGGCAAGGGACGAACTCTCCTTTTGTTAAGTTGGTCAGAGTCAAACTCTGAATGTAAATTGTAAGTTGAACAAATATCTGTATGTCTACCTGAGGACCGTGATTTCCCCGCCTGGGGTCACTCTTGCCACATGTTCATGTTCTTATGGACGATTTATTACCACTGCCAAATAACTTGGAGAATTCAAGGTTTCGGGATTTATAATAAAAGTTATTGCAAAACGAGCTCTTTCTACTCTTCACTCTTGTGCAATAATCACTGAGCAAGTCACAGTTTTCACACTCCAATGCTCCATTGTCAATTACCGTTTCCCCGAAATAATTGGCCAATTTATCAAATTAATGATTCTCTGCTGCTTTTCTTCAAAGTGCTGTGTCTTTCGAGCATTTTTTTATGACAGTTGTAACATGTAATTACACTTATCTTCCGTATACAGTCACTTTTTTCAAAGTGAGGCTAGGTTTTACTAAACTAGATTTCACTAAACTAGGTTTTACTAAATTAGGTAAATTAGTTTTACTAAACTACGTATTAAACTGCGTTTTACTAAACTGTGTCTTACTAAACCAAAACTATGACTTGCAATTAGATGCCACTGCATTTTTGCTTCTATCAATGACAGATTTTGTCAAATATATAGTGACAAGACTGCTGTACGAAATAGAAACTCAGGTAAACAACAATGTTGGTATTGTTAAAACTTGGGTAAGTAACAATACCATGTTGTTTACCTAAGTTTCTATTTCATACAGCAGAAGAAATGTCCATCTGTATGTTGGTTAACCATCATTAAAAAATCGTGTTAGCATCAGCAATAACAGATGCCAAATGAGTAACCATGGCTTATCCATAGGTATTTTAAAATGAGATATGTAGTATTAAAATGAGATATACAGTATTAAAATGAGAGTAGCAGTATTCAAATGAGACTAACAGTATTAAAATAAGAGTAACAGTATTAAAATGAGATAGTCACTTGTATCATAATGAGACAACCAAATTGATTGAAATGAAATATAATCGGCTTTTATCACCATGTCCAATTGATGACTAAGTCAAGTATATACAGTGTCAATCAATTCATTAACAGCTCTACACAGACCTACTCTATACTTTTTGGAATAGCGAAGAAAATAGTGGCGCAAATAGCGAAGAAAGTAATAAAGAAAATAGCCAAAAACTATTATTGAATCACTATAATGGTTCAATCATTGTGAAAAATAATCTTAAGAGGATAACTTACGTAACTTTGTAGTCACTTTTAAGATACTTCTCTTTGCAATTATGAAAAAATAGTAAGATAAACGACAAATTGATTGATTTTGATTTGACAAATGATTCAAAAGGTTTTTCCGACCCTTGTACGGTAACAATGATTTTTAGTGTCAATATGCCACATCTACACTACTCTACAACAGAAAATCGTACACAGGCAACATTGTCACTTAGGTCACTATTCCCAAAAACAGATCCTTTAACCAAAGTGCCAATATCGTAAAATTATTGACAAAATTTTTCGATTGTGGAACAGTACATAGATTAACCTGTATGCTCCCGTTTGGCAAATCCAGCACGGAGAAAAGTGGCATGTGACAACTATTTATATTGATAAATACGTCCTAACCATATCTACGGTTGACATCTATGTGAATAGTTGGTATAACCACATCAAAAATTGATATAACCATATCAAAACTTGGTAGAACCATATCAAAAGTTGGTAAGACCATATCAAAAGTTGGTACAACCATATGGAAGGTTGATTTAACTATATGTAGTATGATCAATCAGCAAGTAGTCAGATATAGTGTACATAACTACATGTTGATTGACCTTACTGTATAGCTTTAGGGTTAAAATAGCACCACAGGTGTACATCGCGCGTCAGAGAAATATAACCCAAATTTTTGTGTCAAAATGACACTTGGTTTTTACTGTGACCCAACCGCATATATGCTGTCCTCAGACGATAGTGTCTTTCGCACAAGTTACAATGAGTTAGACAATAGCGTCCGAGCCCAGCATATATGCCGTTTAGGTGTATATGGATGAGACATATTCATCAATATAAATGGTTGCCACAACCATTCCTTCTTTCCATGATCAAATTTATGTTTCTCGACAGTCAACCTTTCTAATTAATCTACATGCTACACAGAGAGAAATTTACAGGCATTTTTCTTGTAAATTTCTCTTATCATTTTTCTTTATAGACAACAGAAACAATAAACACAATTAAAAAAACAAAGACTCTCGTCATCGATTTCGGAACACAAAACTTTTCAGTGCAACAACCTTCATCCATTTCAGGTTTCTTTAAAGAAATCAACCCTTTAACAACATTTTCAACAACATGATGATTGAAAACTGTTAACAATCTCATGTAGCAACGTTTCCGTGGAGAATAAGCACGGTATAAAAAGTGAGTCAACTAGATTCGGCTCCTCTGTAGGAATATTGCGAAAGAGTGTTGTACGGTTTTCTGAGAATCGTCAGAGTGTCTCGTGCTGGGTCGTGGTTCGCGAAGCCTGCCGACGAAAAAGGGAAACCGACGAGCGTGGCCGTTGATGTTTAATAGGTTGTGATCCGCTTCTCGGGCCCTCGAACTTTTAGACAAAGAGGAGGGCCAGTGTCTCTCAACCTCGTTGCTTTTTGATCCAGTCGCCTTTGTCCGGACGTTTGAAGCGCCGCGCCGGCCGCCATTGGCGACCCGCTCGCCTTGAGACAAAGCGCTCCCTTGCTTCTTCTCCACCCAATACACGCAGCGGTGCTCTCTATTATTAAGTTTTTGCAATTTATTTGTGTCTGCTGGTCCCTTCCATCGGCGGACACGCGCACTCTTGCAAAAATTCTCCGCTCTGCAAGAGAGTCGTCGGCCTCTCCGTTCCAACCGGGCCGAATTCGATGCGCCAAATGCACCTTGCACAGGTGCCATCCACTTCTCTCTTCTTTTCATTCTTTTGTAGGCTTATCCCAACCAAAATTTCAAAAATTGCTCCAAGCAACCCGATCCTTCCAAAGTCTTTTGTTAGGTCAAATTTTACCTGTTGCCGACTAGCCTCAAGGACAAAATTTCTTAAAATCCTTCTCTAAAATCAACATTAAAACTTCATTCAATGTGAAATTCCATTCAGTTGGTGCTCATTCTTCGACAACAATAACGTTATTAAAGTTTAAGGTTTTCAACATTACGAATTTAATAAACTCACCCCAAAGAGTGTTTTCCATCTATTTTTATTGTCCACATTTTTCGTCTTTAGCATATTCTGAAGATTAGATTGAAATATCCTGATATTAGGATTTTCTAAAAGTGTGAAACCAAGATTTTAAAAAACCTTATCCTATCTTCGCTGTTCTCTCGATTATTTTAGTTATTTACATTACATTTGGTTATTAAAATGTTTTTTCGCTTTTCCAAATCCGAGTTTGTTACTTGGGCTCCATCGTGTACTTTTAATATTATAAGAATTGAGGGTTTTCAAGACAAATTTCTTCGATTTGCTGCTCTATAGCTGAACACACCATTTGATAGATATGCTCATGACAATTTGCGTGCTATTCTGAATATTCGATGACATCCAGATTTCTGTACATAGATTTGCTTTTCTTTTCGATGACATACAGATTTCTATACAAAGATATGCTTTTCTTTTTTAAACTATTAAACAGTCTTATGCGTTGTTCCGATTTGTTATCCTCGATTTTGTATGTTCCTTATAGAACAATTAGGTATCATCTCTTATTTTTTGTCACATGTCATCGAACAAATTGTAGGAATCATTATTAGCAGGCTAGCAAATGAGGCCAACAAACTGTGCGATAGTATAGACTTCTTGATACCAATCCGATGAGATTTGCCTCAATGTTGCAACAAATACTCTTAGAATTACATTGAAAGACCATCCTAGTACATGCCACTATCATGTCAGCCATCATCATTGCATTTTGCTTTATCCTTTTAGTTGTCAAATAAATTCTGGAACCATCATATAAACCAAAATTTGTTTCTTAGTTATTCGTAAAGGAAAAAACGTTGTAGACGTTGCTATACCTTATCATTTTTCATGAAAATGTTTTCTTCAAGCAAACATTGCTGAAAAGAAACCAAAGCAAGCAGCATTTGGAAAATTATTCCTTATTTTAAGATTACTGAAAGATTGAAAATTTTAAATTACTGAAAGACCTTTTAAATTACCGAAACATTGAAAATTTAAAATTACTGAAAGACCTTTCAAGTGTCTTTCAGCACAGACATTACGAAATGGAGTAAACCACAGTAGCGCTAATATCGTAATGAAAAAATGCGCAAGTGTTTAGTGATCAGTGAATATATGTAATGGAATAGCCTCCCGAGTAAGACGCTAATAAGTACCGTTAGTAAATTGGCGATAAATGAAACCCTTGCGCAATATTTTTTTTCTCTCTCTCGAGATTTGTTAATGAGTTGAGAAAAGCAGAAAATAAACAAGGAGAGCAGATCAACGTTATTTTTTCATTAACCAGAACTAAGAGTGACTTTCTTTGTCGAATAATCGGAAAATGTCTCTTTCATTTAGCAAAATGCTGATTCTGGAATTTTACTTTAACTTAGGTATACTGCTTGCAAAGCAGGAAGGTCATAGGAGATTAAATCGCAACACTACACGCCATTACTTTCTGTATGCATCGTAAAAAGTGTTTGCAATTTCACATTGCGTTTAATAAATTCTAAAAAGAAGATGCTAAATTCTTATCATGTCAAACTTGACAAAGATTAAGTACACCAATTTCAAATTGTTTCTAAAAGATTAGCATTTTATTAATTTCCTCTTTTTCTATCAAGACAGTTTTAGTGCGGAAATGCAGATCTTTGATTTAGAATCGCAAAATTAAGAGCACAAAGCTAGACAGCATGAAAGGAAAAATGCATGAAAATGCTAATAATTATAAAAACAGAACTTACTAATAGAATATTAATCATAATAATGCAATACTAATCATAATAATGCATTACAAATCATAATTCTTATCAAAATCATAACGTTTAATCAAAAAATTACAAAAATCACAAATGACCATTACAAATTTTTAAAGGAAAAATTTGTGCATTCGTTTCGAAACGCATGAGCAACATCTGTCCAGAAACCTTGAAAAGTTTGAGCCTCGAAAGTTTGTCCGACAGTTTGAATAAAGCCATTTCCGTGAAAGAAAATGTCAAGAATGGATCGAGGACTTTTTTCTGGAAATGAATGAAAAGTGTAGGGATTTTCGAGAAATGTGCTTGTTGAAGGCATAGGACCAATTAAATTCAAGGTTTTGCTCAGGGGAGAAGATAGTTATGTAGAAACTAACAAGTCCTAGTGTAGTTGGCCGTTTCTCTTTATGCACATCCTTCCTCTTCCTGTTAGTTCTTGAGCCAAGAAAGGCTACGATTGCCGAAGCCAGATCTTATTGCTGTTGTGAGCATACCGACTTGAGTATCTCCTATCTAATGCAAATAGTGCGTTCTAGCTTTGCAGTCATTCAAAAGACAAGTACCACACACGAGAGCATAAAGCGTATGTCGGGTGGCGTAATGTCACTGACATAACGTCGTTAGTGTCTTACTTAGTGTCGAATCGGGATTAGAACACCTTTTTTACACGCGTTCTGCCTCGTTAGAGTCGCTAACGCCATTCGTTAGGAATGCTTAGTGACTCAATTGCCCCGACATTTCTATCCAGTTTCGCCCCATGCGAAACCAAGCTTTTCATTCCAAATATCGTACTTAGAGTGTCAACAATTCTCCAATATACTCCAATATACAATTCTTCCACATACAATATACAATTCTCCCGTATACAATATACAATTCTCCCATATACGTTAATAGATATTACATTTCCAAAAGACGATTTATTCAAAACATTCGGTTATTCGTATTTTAACAAAAAGAATGTTGTGTCTAAACAACTATTATCAAACTGTGAAACCGAATATTTTGAATAAATCGTTTCACAAATTGATAATAGTTGTTTAGACACAACATTCTTCAATCAATCTTCAATCCAAACAAAAGGAATGTCAATGAAATAGCTGTTTAGAAACACGATGTAAAATTTGTTTTAAAAAGTATCAGATTCTTAATTTTTCAAGCTGCCGATCATTGTAACTGTCATTTCCTGAAGAGGCCAATAATTGTACATATTACCCTATGTATCTTAAAAGCGAACTTGGTATGAACTTAAAAGGGACTGAAAAGTTACTTAAAGTATCTTATATTAAGAAATTTTGGACTGAACATTAAACAGATGTTAACATCTTAAAACATCGTGCAACACATCTTATAAGTAATAACATCGCGCAACACATCTTGTTAAGTAATAAGATGTGCTGCACGATGTTTTAAGATGTTTCAGACATTTCGATGGGACCCAAATTAGCAAAAATAAGAGATGTAAGGGAATCTTCATAGATTAGAGAAGGGAAAGGAAAAAATAAATAAGGGATCTTGATTTGAAAAAGCAACATAAAATTGTGTTCACAAGCACGATATGATCAATATTGGGATGAAAATATCAAAGCAACGATCCAATCGCAAAAGCGTTCGAATTGATATTTGCAGGGGAACTAAATTTAGAGTTATAAAAATAAAAAATTTTCCTTTGCGGAAAAATATTGTTTTCTTACCACCTTGTTAAACCAACTGGCAAAGTGATTGACTCTTACCTGAAACAAACAAGAGGAGTGGAACATTAAAACACGTGCATCGAATTATAACCTATAAACTAAATTATAACCAAATATAACCTAAATAACTAATTTTACAAATATAATTTTAAAGTACAACTACAATATAATAGAAGTACAACTGCAATATAGTAAAAGTACAACTGCAATATAGTAAAAGTGCAACTGCAATATAGTAAAAGTACAACCCGATGTACAATGAGAAGAGCAGAAAAAACCATCCGAAGTGTTCAAAAAGTGCAAAAGACAAAAATAACATACTCTCTTTCTGTTTATCGTAACCGGAGTAAAAGGCGATTGTTTCCCTCTTATAATTGGCACAAGGTTAGGGTTTACGATCGCTTTATCGTTTGCAAAGTCGCATTGATTTTCGCTACTCTTTGGCATTCAAAGTCGATATTCCCGTCAAGATTATCGAATGGCTCGACGAGGACAACGAGTTTAAAATCCTCGAAACAAGCGGCAAGCGAGTAGTCATTTCTACCAATTCTACCTGCTGTTTCGAAACTGGCCTTTACAAATTTCATTTTCAATCAAGTTTCTTAAAAAAATAAATTCTTTTAGAATTGTTTTTCTTTCAATTCATCAAAACTGAGACAAAAAATGTTACTCTGCGGCAAGAGGAAGTGGGTCAGTGGATGTCGTCTTGGTCGTTCACTTCTACCTTCCGATTAGCGTTAAAAGACATCGCCAATGTGCCGTCATCGCTTTCCCTTTCCTCCGTAGCTTTTCGGTTACATAATAATGTGCAATCACCCACAACTTTTCATCACTCAAAATTGTCCAATTACGATAAATAGCCGCAAAATTACTTTCCGCACAAAGCTGACCATAAAATTTGGCAAAAGGTCATCAAATGTTAGCTGCCTTGTTTATCGTATTACTTCTTTTTATGCATCTATTCTTATCTATCCATTCATCATTTATGCATCTATTCTTTCAAACGAAAATAACTTTTGCAAAGGAATAGAATTTTTGCAAATTTTTATATTAAATTAAATTTTACATATTTTATATTTTCCTGAAGAGATCGCTAAATTCTGATATTTCTTTAATTTTGCTTCCTTACAGAATAAGCATTGTAATCGTGACGATTTTTGCAAAAGTTGCAATAGCAGGTATACAAGAATGCAAAGACGTCTAACGAAAAGTTCCGAAATAGACCATGTAATTTTGAAAATCATGAGTATCGAAAATGGAGTCGTGGCAGGAAAGAAGGAAGATGGAACTCCCTCGCTTTGCCAAGTAACGGCAAAAGTATACGCATTATTCCCTTGAGAGGAAAGAAAAAGTTTGACGGCGGACCAATCAACCAATTACACAGCAGGGTTGCGTGCTATCGCGCGATCTGCAAAGCGATCATCCGATCCAGTGAGCTTCTCTTTCTTTTTTTTCTCCTACTCGTAAGATCCGGACTGAAGGGAAAAATTAGAAGACCGTAAGCTCTGAGGAGTTGCCTCGAGCAGTGATCTCGATGTAAAAAGATTAATAAATAAAACAGTTTCATTTTACTCGAAAGAATCCTTGAGAAAGAGCGTGGAAAATTTTGTATCTCGCATCACACAGTTTACTCAAAGGGATACATAAATTGTATATTGCTCACATTTCTCTTTATCACAAAGTCACATTACTCGTCACGAAATCAAGAGTTCCTTTTTGCATTTTCCCTTGACATTTTACTCTTCTGACTAATTCACTATAATTTTATGTTTTTACAGTTTATTTAAAAGTATCTAAGACCAAAATGTTATCAAATTGGTTCCAAAACTATCAAATTGGTTCCAAAAATAGCAAATCGATGCCAAAAATACCAAATTGGTTTCAAAAATTTCGAATCGATGCCAAAATTATCAAATTGATGTCAAAAGTACCAAATTAATTGTAAAATCTGGATGCATTTGATATTATTTTGATACTTTCAAGTCAGTCATTGAATTAATAGTGAATTTTTACTATTCAATTAGTGATATTTGACTGATTATTCGTCAAACTAACATAACCTCAAAATAAATTCTTCTAATTTTTCGAGCACAAAAATTGTGAGCAGTTTTTACACTTATTATTATTTATATACATATTGTGAATTTATTTTTGTAATTTAATTTTGTGAACTAAATTTATGAATAGTCTCCATAATGGTTCATTTTGACTGCGGGATATATTATTATGAAATAAATAAATGAAATAATTTATTGTAAAAAAAATCAATATTCTTTCAATAACTGACTTTTTACTAGATTTATTTCTCCGTTGTGCAATTATATTTCACAATACTTGATTCCTAATATTTTAAAAAATCACAAATACAATAAACATTTAAACGCTTAAATAATTACAGTGACTGACTTTTCAGTATTAAATTAGTTATATTTTACTAATTCCTATTTGGAGAGCACGGCAAAACATTTTATTTTAAAGTTTAATTGTCAATTTTTAAAGTGGTACTATTTGTAGTTTGAATTAAAAACGAGATTAAGAAATAAAAACAGTCGCTTTTAAATTACTATATCAAAAAAATTAGAATTTAATTTAGTGACAATATTAAAGTTCGATCTTACATTTTCAATTTTAATATATAGTCACTATGAAGGAGATTTAACCCTGTGACATAATCTCAAACTAAACAATAGTTTTAAATATATTTA
>WNHD01004423.1:0-12192 GCA_011057455.1 Ganaspis sp. Gsp50 | reverse complement strand
GTTTTTAAATATTACGATTTTATCCTTTTTTTTCTTCTTTCCAAAATCCCCTTTTTATGGAAGAAAATCCCCTTTTTTAAAATGAAAAATCCCCTTTTAGTACACCTAAAATTGAACGAAAAAACGACTGTGATCCCTGCTAATTCAATGTGGATTCTTAATACCTTAATTCCATAAAGAAATTGCACATGGAATTTGTCTGTAATTATAACTTTGTGAAAATTCTAATTTTATAATTTTTATAATTTTGTAGTATTGGAATTTTCATGTAAAAATTATGTATAATTATTGTAAAAAATGTCATATTAAATTGCATTTAATTTAATTATTATAATTTAATAATTTTAATCATATTAAATCACATTAATAACTGTAACAGTTAGGAATGTTTTATAAAATATTTATTTATAGATTAACACGGTTTATCACAGTGAATTAATTCGAACAATATCATGAAACAAAAAAAATTTGAATAACTAGAGTATTAATATGTATTGCTTAGCAATTTCATTTACAATTTTTGTAAAAAAAATTTTAAAAAATATAATTAATTATTTTAAAGAATCTGATATATTTATTTAGAGAAAAGTTTTAATTTTGACAATTTTTGTGAGTTTTGACTTATTTTTATTACTGTGCCTTGGAGACTTGAAATAATCTATTAAAACCACTGAAGAACCTTCTACTTTGTGATTTTAACCAGAATAATTCACGTTTTAAGTAAAGAAAAACTTTTTTAAAAAGTTTGTATTTTTGAAAAGTTCAAATTTTTTATAATCCATATTAGAGCTTTAAAGCGCTTTCATATGTTGAGATTTTTTAAAGAAAAATGCGTAAAATTCTCTGTTACAACAATTTTCTCTGATTGTTTTCAAAATTATTGTAATTTTGGATAACCCATAATTTTAAAAGCAAAACAATTTTTTCGGAAAATTTACTTCTTAGAAGTTCAAATTTTAAAACTTCTATTTTAAGAGTTTTTTTTAACTCAGGATATAACAGAAAAATCTGATTTTTAGCTAGTGAAAAGAACAAAAATTACAACCGTAATAGTAAGACGTGCTCGGGAAGAAATCGAAGATTACAATTGCGCTAGGAAAAGTTCCTATTAAAATATGGCGTCTTAATATAATTATTGTAATATTTGTTCTATGCACAAGTAAAAAATCAGTTTGTTCTGTTATATCCTAAGTTAAAAAAAACTTTTGGACTTTTTAATAACGAAAGTCTCTCCGTGTATGTTTATATAGTGTTTAAAAAATGTTATGGTTTCCCTTTTTAGTTTCTTTTTTAGTGTTCTTAAACGGTGGACTAATATTTTTGCAAATAACAAAAAAATTAACACAATTTTTATGAGCTTCAACACTTTGTTTTATTTCTTTAAAAAACACACCAGTGGACCTATTAACGAACCTTCTGTGAAAATTTTAATAAAATTATTAGCATCTAGGTACCAAAGATTTCAAAAAGAATTCCAGTTTTAAATGTTTTTTACGATTTTTATGCGAGTTTCAACACATTAATTCTTGTTCTTTTAAAAATGCATCAAATTACTTACTTGAGCTCTAAATTTCTATAATGTTTTAGATTTTTAAAAACGTAAAGCATCAGAAATTGCTGTGATCAGACTCGTAATTCTTTACATATTTTGGATCGATAAATACGAATCCAAGGTTAGAATTCAAAAGTTACTTCGCGTTTTTATTCTACACTGAAAAAACAAGAAATTTAAGTTTAAATTGTTGTAGAATTTGTAAAAAGTATATAAAAAATGCAATACTTATTCCAATGTAATCTTTAAAGTATTACCTTTCATTTAAGCCAAAAAATTTTAAAAAATATTCAGTGGTTCCCGAGATATGACTCAAAAAGTCGCTAGTTTTCAGTATAAATCGCAGTTTGGCCGATTAACATGCGCGGATGTTTTTAGTCGTATATCTTGGGAACCACGGATTATTTTTTAATTTTTTTCGGCTTAAATTAAAGGCAATACTTCAAAGAGAACATTAGTGTAAGTTCCAGATTGTTTCTTCAGTTTTTACAAATTCCAGAATAATTTAAACTTAAATTTCTTGTCTTTTGAGGTTGGAAAGAAAACGCAAAATAACAATTGAATTCTGATCTCAAATTTGAATCCAACGACCCACAATAATTAAGAAATTACTATTCTGGTCTGTCGGACAAAATAATTTCTTTTTGCTAACATTGTTAGCTACCTTTGGAAAATTATTGAGAAATCACAGCTAATATAAGTCAGCCAATTTTTTTAGCTGGCAATAGCCAATTGCTTTTTTTCGAATAGAACTTTCGAGTAAAACTTTCGAGAACCAAGCGATTTTCCTGTGAATGAATCTTCGTCGGCGGAATTTAATAAAAAAATTAAAGTCGCCTTGAAGAAATAGTTAATTGATCTAAATTGTACACATACACCAAGATATGGAGTGACAGTTAGAAGATTAGGTTAATTTTAACTCTGTTGTTGCTTTCGATTTAATTAAACTGATTCCTTCGTGAGAGACACGAGGAGTTATAGAGGTATAATTAATTTACCAAGTTTACATCGTGCTAGCAAACTTGCATCGATTTCAATGATTACTGCAGGAATTAGCAAACTTCGCTTATTTTCAAATCAGGTGCGTCAAAATATTTTTAATATCACAAAGAATTCTCGATTTATTTTTTGGAAAATAATCATAATGAAATTTGTAAAAGATTAATCGAGCCCGATTTTTGATTTGCAATTTGTATAAATATTTAAATAATAATATAAACAATTGAAAAAGTAACTTTTTATGTCTTCTAGTTTATTTCAATGATATAAAATTATTCTTTATGGTTAGTCATTTAGATTTACTTCTGTACATCTCTACATTGTAGAATATAGCTTAATGGACCCATTCGTAAATTGTTATAAAGAAATTACCTATAAAACAACAAAAAATGTTTAATCAAATAGTTATTTTAGACGGTGATTTTGATAAATGTTAATAAAACGCGTTACTTGGGGTTTCTGGGGTCGCTAATTACGAATCTGATGTCACTTTTAAAAATGCAAAATGGAGGATCCAAAATGGCTGACGCATATTTTGAAAGTCGCTTGGATTTGCTTGAAAGTCGTTGTTTGAAGGATAAGAAAAATTCGAAAGTGGAAAAGCAGTTTTTAAAATTATAATTTATTTCATAAACTTAAAAATATTTTATTTCCCAAAGAATACAAGAGAGAAAAAAGTTTCAGAAAGTCGTCCTTAGTAATACAAGAATTTAAATTGTACAGTTTTAGAGAAAAACCTTTATTTTACAACCTTTTGAGCCATTTCATAGATCATAAAAGTCAACTTTTTTAATACTTTAATCTCAGAAGTATCTGACTGCTGCGTTATTTCAAAAATCACTCCCAAGTCGTAACTTTTCCCGTATTGGAAAAATATGACGCTCTAGCACCTACGCTATAGTTTTAATATCAAAACTTTAAAAAAAAAGTAAAAAAATATTTATCTTTAATCAGCGCCATATTGAAAAAAATGCAAATTTTCTTACTAATAAGTAATAGTGTTATTTAATGCTATAATAATATTATAGGGGAGAATCGGGTGGAGTGGGGGCTGAGAATTATTTCTATTATTCTTTTGATAAGCAGTGATTAAATTAACATTATGATATAAAATATAAACATTTTTTATAAGCCTTAGATGCGTGTACATTTATTGTTATTTATTCTACCAAGTGACATTTTAAATTATTTTTTAATACGTGTTTTCTACGTTCCAAGAAATTTTTCCAAAGTTTAAAAAAAATATATACCTGATGAAAATGATGTATTTTTAGTTATTTTTTAAAGTATAAAAAAGTTAAATAATAATTTGTGATTGTTTTGTTGATATAGTGTACTAAAATAACTTATTTTCTTATAATATAGGAAACTAAAAACAATTACTTTTAGGATAAAAATCAAATCGCATTTCAAGCAGTAAATTTTATTTAAGAGCATCATAAAAAATATAGCAGGAAGATTTTAAAATTAGTTAATTAGAAGAGAAGAATTTCATAAAGGAAAATTCTATATAGGAAAATGCTTGAAAATTTTCCAAAAGAAAAGAATCTTTTTTTACATTTTTATTTCTGAAGTGTTAATAACTTCTAGTAAAATCACAGTAGCATGTTTAATAACTGAGAATAATAATTTTTGAAATTGTAACAACTTTTTAGATTGTTACAATTACATAATAATTGTACCTACTACGTGTACAGACAATTGAGAATTTTGTTATGTCACAAAAAATTGTAAGTAGTAAGTTGCGAATTATTGATTGTTTATTTTCCAAAAATTCTATTTTATATTTACGCTAATCAAACTTGTTTAATTATAGAATATATTCAAAAAGACTGTCGTGTGCGAGGTCGAAACTCTCTTTAATTTTTAAAAACAAAAGTAAATATTATTCTTACCCTTAGAATTTCTAAAATTCGTCCAATAAATTAAATTCCCCAGTGACTGCTGAAGAAATGGATAAAGAATGTTTATGTGTGAATGCTGATATCTAATGTTAGTAAATGATCGCATTAGGGGTAAGATGAAGTTTGCACACGTACAGACATATAGGGTGGTTAGAAAGTTCCAAACTGCTCACTTAGAAACAGAAGGAAGATAAAGTTTGACTTAACGTGATAAGGGTTCATAATAATTCAGAATCACTTAATTTAAATAACTATTTTAACAGGATTACACCTCAGAGAATAATAAGCACAAGAAATTTGATGATCAAGAAGAGCAAAAAATCAATCTCCCATAGCTGCAGATTTAAGTTAAAAAAATTGTTCTGCGAAATTGTCAATTTGTATTGATTTTTGAAATAATAATGCTTCAATCCATGTCATCTTTATTCAATAAAGAAATTCTTCTATAGAATTTCCATGTGACATTTTCAGCAAGATGAGAAATGAACCAATTATAACAGACTGACAATGAATAAAATGAAAAACAACTCGAGTTTTATTTAAGTATTAAACATTGCCAAAAGATAGAAAGATCTTTTAAGAGCAATTTTACAGGAATGTTTGATAAATGAACTATCTTTTTCTTGAGTTGATGCTGTAATAATACAAATGGCGCAGAATGAATCTAGGGTGATATCATCACTTCCGATTCTCGTAAGCTGAGCTATTATATTGCGATTGACGTTATCATATCTTTGACGATCAATTTAGTATTTGAGGCATTCCAGTGACAAAAAGGAATGATACGGAGACACTTCGAAAAGGTTTTATTGATCAGAATTAAGGAGAAATTTTCGAAATAACGCCTTATAGGTGACTTCGTGATCTTATGCTGACAATTTAAATTAGCATTCATTGTAGGGTCAAATTTCATTCAAATAAAATATTCTTTTAATTAAATAATCCAGATTTATGGCCTTTGTGTGATTTTTGTTTATTAAATTCTATTGGAAATAACTTCGTGCAACTATTATTATATTTTACTTTTATTATTATTATTAATATTATTATTATTATTATTATTATTTTATTATTATTATTATTATTATTATTATTTTATTATTATTATTATTATTATTATTATTATTATTATTATTATTTCTAGCAAATATTATAGTCGTGCTAAAGCTCGGGAGAATGCTATAGGAATTTATTAATTTATTTGAGTTTAGTTTATAACATAACCTCAAATTCTATAAATGTGATGGTTTACAAATAAAATGAAATTTTGTAAAATAACGAAACAAGAATAAGTACTTTACTTTTGTTGAAAACATATTAATTACAAAGAAGAATGAACGTTAAATAAATGTTAAGCTTCATGAATTTCAGGTTTTGCTATTAAGGGCATGCAACCCCCTGACACTTAGTCTTTTACCATTAGAAAAATTTGCCTGAAAGTTGACCATCGCCACCGTGGCGCTGGCTGTTCAATGGGCCGAGAGAATTGAAAAATGCATGAGGAAAGCCTCGAAAATACAATTCTGTATCTAAAACCTTAATAATCTGAATATCTTATTGTTCGAGATAAATCTTTAATGTTTGTAGCAACTTTTAAGATTGTTACATAAATGAAAATCATTTGTTTTTTTGTTAGTTCTGTACCAAAATATAACTTTCAACATAACCTCCAAATGCATTAAGGAGCCTTCTGAGTGTCACGGGGTCACATTCATATAATCTCATGAGAATGGTCTGTCTGGTATGAATTTATTAATAACAAAAATATTTTTCTTGTCCTATAGACTAGACTAGTCATTTCTTCGCATTTCGAGTCACAGAATCTGAAAAGGAGGTCAGAATTTAAAAGTTAGTTCGCATTTTCTTTTTAACCATAAAAAGCAAAAATGTGAACTTTAAAATGTTGTATAATTTGTAAGAAGTATTTAAAAACACAAAACTCACACTGAATGTAATCTTTGAAGTATTACCTTTAATCTAAGCCCAGAAAACTTAAAAAATATTGAGTCGTTCCCGAGATATGACTCTAAACGTCCGCGTATGTAAATCGGCCGAGCGTTAAAAGCCATTTTAGTCTCAGCTTGGCCGATTTACATGCGCGGACGTTTTGTGTCATATCTCAGGAACTACAAAATATTTTTTAAATTGTTTAGGCTTAAATTAAAGGTGATACTTCCAAATTGACATTAGTGTAAGTTTTGCATTTATTTTATTGTTTTTGCAAATTCTACGACAATTTAAACTGAAATTTCTTGTTCTTTGTGGCCAGAAAGAAACCGCGAAGAGATTTTTGAATTCTGACTTCGGATCCGGATTCAACGACCCGAAACACGTAGGGTATAAATAGTCTGGTCTGTCGGACAAGAAAATTATTTTATTTTGTGAGACTGTGGAGTTTTGTTTAAAAATTATTTTACAAAATCATATTAAAAATGTATATCTTAGGGGTAAACATTTTAATTTGAATCATCCAATTTTTAACATATTTTCTCAGTGTAGATATTTTATGTCCAACGCAAGGGACAAATTGTCGAAATTCAAGACAAAAGATCATATTTTTAATACAGAATGAATAAACAATCAAACAAATAACTGCCAACTGGAAAATAAATACACAATGACATCTACAAATTAAAACAAGTGAGAAATACAAATTACATTTAAGAAATCGAAAAGTTTCACAGCAAAAAACGTTTATAAGTATTGTTTAAATTATTTATAAATTGTTCATCATTGTTCATATTTCTTTTATATTAATACTGTAGTTCGTATCATGATTAATAAAAATATGATGAATAAAAATCATTACAGAAAGTACGTTTTTTCCAGCCTTGTTTGTAATCTATAATTTTTTCATTTTGAAAATCAAATTGATGTTATTTGTCTTTAATTTAATTGTTAAATGTCTTTTATTGTGTTTTATCATGTTATAAAAAAACGTTAAGCCTACAAAATTTTGCTCTCATACTGATGGACATTTTTCTAAATTTAAGTAAAGTATGATTGTGTTTCATCTACAAATATTTAATCTTAATTTATGTTAAAAGTGTATAGTAGGTCATTACCTACAGTAGACAATATCCTCAGGTAATTATCAACACTAGATAATTACCGCCTAAGCAATTAGCGTAATTTGAAACTAGAGCAGACGATAATTTAGTGAAATAAACATTCAATTGCTCAAAACTATGTCTACAATGATGTTTCGTGTTTAAATTACGTCAAATAGAAATTATACCAAGTATAGTTTTCGGTAGAAAGCATTTTTTTTAAGTATTTAAATGAACGTCTTATGAATGTTGGAGAATAAACTTTGAATGAAACTATTATTGTATATAGAAATTACAGTTAGTATTTTTTATATGAATAAACAATGTTGATATAAATGAATAATATTTCGTTAAAAAAACTTAAATAAATCCGAGGTCAGAATTAAAAAATTATGTAGTATTTTCTTTCTAACTTTAAAAAACAAGAAATTTCAGTTTAAATTGTAGAAGAATTTGTAAAAACAATATAATAAATGCAAAACTTACACTATTGTAATCTTTGAAGTATTACCTTTAATTTAAGCCTATAAAATGCTTAGAAAATATTTAGTAGTTCCCGAAATATGACACAAAATGTCCGCGCATGTAAATCGGCCAAACTGAGATTTTACCTGTATTAATATGGCTTTTAACGCTCGGCCGGTTTACATGCGCGGACATTTTGAGTCATATCTCGGGAGCGACTGAATATTTTTTAAGTTTTCTGGACTTAAATTAACGGTAATTCTTCAAAGATTACAATAGTGTAAGTTTTGCATTTATTGTATTGTTTTTACAAACTCTACAACAATTTAAACTTAAATTTTTTGTTTTTTGAGTATGTAGAATGAAAACGCGAAGTAACTTTTGAATTCTGGATTTGAATTTAGCGATCCGAAATACGTAAGGAAAGACTCTGGTCAGTCGGCCAAAAACATTATTTTATTTTGTGAGGCTGTTATTTATCATTCCGTGTTTCCTCTTTAAACTTAGTGGACAATTGCAATTTTGGTCAAATTTTGATAAACAATTATTTTTCCTTTGAAAAGATTTTCTACAATTTTGTTCGTTGAATTTTTTAAGTATTTTCTTAATATTTTCTTGTTCATAAGTTATTTAGAAATAAAAATTTTTATTGTTTAAATTTTGTAAACACGATATTTAACAAAATCGAACAAACTAAACTCTAGGGAATCTTTGAAAGAACGATATTGTGTATCGTTTTAATTCGATTTAATTTAAATTTTTTTCAATAATTTGCAATTGTTTACTAAGTTTAAAAGAAAAAACACAAAATGATAAATAATAATTGTAATTTTACAATAAATGTTGGCTCGAAATAATTCTTTCTGCAAATTGTATAGTATTAATGTAAATTGTATTGTAAATTGTATTTCAAATTGTTTTGTATATAATCTTTCAAAATTTGTTAAAATTCGTTATAGTAGGATTTACAAAATTCGAAAAAAGATCAATAAATGTGTTTTCAAAACCATAAAAATAGCACATCCACATTAAGGCTATTTCCAAAAAGATGCAACTTCTAAAAATGCGATTCTACAAAAATATATTTAAATGAAATAAAATATATGTTAACTTGACTAAAAATTCTACAATATCATGTCTTCTATTATATTCGTAATTTTATGTTTTCTTTTTCTAACTGAACTCTTGGTGCGCGAGATATTTGTTTAAATCTTATGTGCTAAATCTTATCTTATGTGCTTTAAATCTTCTTTTATAAGTGAGTAAGAAACATTAAATCCTTACGTTAAGGATTACGTTTATTGCATAGAGTAAATTTTTATAGAATAGTTTAGATTTGTTTAAGAATTGCTTCTTCCGGTCGTAAATGAGTTTTTTTACCATCGCCTTCAGCACCCTCAGGTCTTCTACATCACACAATCAATTTTGCTTAATTGTTGCTCGCTAATTACTTTTCGGATATTATCATTTCTTTCTAACTAAATACAAATGCACCTTTTTTTATTTATATCAACGTTCTTTCTTGTATATTTAGGGTGTTTTTCAGGGTAGTAAGCTGAAAAAATTCAGAGGGTGTTTTAACATTTCTACGAAGGTTTTTGTAAAAAAGTAACTTGCAGTTTTTTCAAAAGCCTTAATAATGACCTTAGGATCATTAATAAAACGTATTTCTTTCTCTTCTATTATAATTATCCATTCTTTTCTTATTTTTGCTTAACAATAAGCATTACAAGTAATTTTTAAATTTTAAAACTATTCTTTAATAGAAATAAATTTAAATTCTTTAAATATAGAAATTATTTTTGTGTTTAAAAAAAATTGTAGAAATTGGAAAAAAACTGCGCAATTTTTAATAATTACATAAATTTTGACGAAGGTGACTTTATTATTAAAAAAATAATTTCAAAAATATTATATTTTTTAATTTCTAGTGTTTAATGGAGAAAAAACTATTTTTCGTTATATCATTATTCAGGTTGACAATACATTGATTTTTACCGTTAAAATATAAGGACGAGTAGTGGGGGCAAAAAGCCGTCTTAAATAACTATTTAACTAAAGGTTAAACTTTCAATTAATAACGTCATAACACCATATGCCCTCAATTTTCTGCTATATTAGCATTGATCTAGATCTGAACCTAGATTCAGAAATGGCTCCTTTATCCTTGTTTCCGAAACACGATCTCTAATTAATGAAAGTTCCTTTATTAGCATACCTATCTCTGGTCAATTAAGGGCAGTTATGGGCCAATCACGTGACAGGTGATCAGCAGTAGATCAAAAGGATTTAACAATCTACATATACTCAGCACTGATAGTATATAAAAATATATTTTTGAGGTTGAAACAAACTATTGATTATTGTCTATATAAATGATGAAAAAACAATATAAAAAGAATGTGCGTTTTTCATTATTTCATTTGTGGAATTAGAAATTTCGTATCAATCTTTGTATTTTTTCTCTATCGTTTTTTGTTTGCACTGAAAAAGCATCAGTCTTAGTCACAGTTTGTGTTTATTCTATATGAAAAGAAAATAATTAATAACAATAACTCATGTTAAGTATTGTTTGGATTATGATTTCTTGGTAATTTTTTACGAACGGACAAGTAGTTAGAACTTGAGAAAACGTTGAATAAATAGAAGGGACACATAATAAATATCTGTTTACAAAAGATAAACATGAATTTATATGTTAAAGTATTTACAAGTTCATTGGTCCGTTAATTTTGAAAGTTTCCTGCTGGGGAGCGAAATCGGCTTTTGCGTGGAAAAGATTGTTGAGGGATGTGACGAAAGGGTGAGAATTCATTCTTGACTGGTTTTCTCAGATTTTAGATTGATGCACAATTATGAAAATTTATCTAGGGTTTTTTGTGTTAAAATCTTATCAGGTTAGCCACACATTTTATGATTTTAAATCTCGCTTTTATGGAAAATTTTTCGAATCTTTATTTCTCAGATCTCTCGTCAATTTTGCAAATAGGTGCTTTATATTTTCTAACTATTTTTTCTTACTTTCAATTAGTTTTTTAAATGTTTATTATTTTCCAGTTATTTCACAGTTTCTCTATGGTCAACTCTTGAAATCCCTGAAACTTTTCAGTTATTTCTTTTCAAATTCTAGTTATTTTCTAATTATTTGTAATATTAATTAAAATAACGACCGATTGATAAATTCGTAATTTTATATTATATATTATTCTTTATAGAAAGAAAATATACCTACCTATTTTTTTCGTGGAAAAATGCCCGAGTTATGAATTTTCAAAATTTTTATTTTTTAATAATAAACCTATTTTCAATCTATAAGTGATTAAAATCAAATTCAGTTTTGTAAACCATTGATAGTTGCATATTCGTCTTAATTTACATCGGAAATTAGGAAAGCAAGTTTTAAAAATTAACACTGAATTTTAATTACTTTAGAACCCATTAACGCCCAAGAGGACGCAAATCTCGCCTTAAATTTGAGCAAAATATATTGCATGAAAAAAACATTTCAAAATTTTATGAAACACTGTTTCTGACGTAAAATTTATTGCTCTTTCAGATTTTGTTGTCGAAATTTGTTTAAAATAAACATGAGCAGAGTTATAAACAATTATTTGCAAGAAAGCACGATTTTTTATGAAAAAATAGTTTTTTAAAAAATACTTTCATATAGAAACCATCTAGGAATTGCCTTCGGATCACCAAATAGTGCGTCCTCGATTTCCATACCATGAATATTTGCAAAGACCTATTTCAAAATTCAAGATGGCGGACCGAAAATCTTTAATTATTTATACATTTTTATAACAATTTAGCACTAAAGGTACAAATTGTTCAAAAAGTAACGGATATTCTTGAAACTTGGTATAAGAAGGTTTTTTGGGTCCCTGATAATGATTTTGAGGTTTCAATTTCAAAATTTAAAATGGCGGATCCAATATGGCGGACAAATTTTTATATCTTTTGGGGATTTTTTTGAAACTTGGTATAAGATGGTTTTTTGGGTCCTTGATAACGATTTTGAGGTTAGAATTTCAGAATTCAAAATGGCGGATTCAATATGGCGGACAAATTTTTATATTTTTAAAGGATTTTCTTGAAACTTGGTATAAGGGGGTTTTTGGGCCCCTGATTACGATTTTTAGGTTAGAATTTCAATATTCAAAATGTCCGATTCAATATGGCGGCTGAATTTTTAAAAATTCACCCATTTTGCTTGAAACTT
>WNHD01004422.1:0-11218 GCA_011057455.1 Ganaspis sp. Gsp50 | reverse complement strand
TTATTCATAATTAACTAAATTTCTTGATTAAAGTGTATGTTTTTGTTTAAATTGATCTAGATGAACAAAAAATAGGGCATTAACTTTATGTGGTATTGATTCCTTAAACAAGTTCACCAAAGTGTTGTATATTAAATATTAGGTTAGCTAACTGTTGGTAAGTTCTTAAAACTTGAATGTAAAAACAGGCAAACGTATTACTACATGTGCCCTATTTTATAGGATTATTCCATATTAAAACAAAATGGAAATTTTATTTATAATGCTTTGTAATTAAAAACTCATGTATATAATATACTTTTTATCATCACATTTTTCTTATAATAACTTTTTTTTAAAACTTTATATACCGGTCGCGGAACCTGCCACTAAATATAAAAAACGGTCGTGGAACCTGCCATTAAATATAATAATCGGTCGTTGAACATGCCATTACATATAATAATCGGACGTTGAACCTGCCAATATGTATAACCTAACTTTGTACAATAAAAAGTATTCTTAAATAATAGTAATTTTGTTCTATTAAACAAGCGTATATACCCTGCTAGAAGAAAAAAGATAAAAAGAGATAAAAATTTTGGGATAGAAAGAGATAGAAGTTTTTCTATCCCTTCCAAATAGCCAAATTGCATACCCAAAACGTTATACTTTTCTATCTCCAAATATTTATCTCTTTTTATAGACTTCTATCTTTTAATATCTATCCCTTTTTATTTCTTATTTTATTTCAGTATTTGGTAATATCTATATCCTTTTATCTCTAAGTATATCTCCATTTACTACAAATGTTTATCTCTTTCTATAACTTTGCTCAAATATTTCTATCCCTTTTTATCTTTTACTTGATCTCCTTGTTGCAAAATTTAATCACTTTTTATCCCTTACTTAATCTCACTCGTTAGAAATTTGAATCACTTTCTATTCCTTACTTAATCCCCCATATTTCAATTTTAATCTCTTTCTTTCCCTTTTTTAATCCCCCATATTGCAAATTTTAATCTCTTTCTATCCCTTACTTAATCCCCCATACTGCAAATTTTAATCTCTTTCTATCCCTTACTTAATTCCCCATACTGCAAATTTTAATCTTTTATCTCTTACCTAATCCCCTTGTTAAAAATTTTAATAACTTTCTAATTTGTGAAGGCAACTAACTCACAGAAAATACTGAAAACAATAAAAAATCTTTAGAAAGAAAAAGCAATTTTTTATTTTAAGTCTTTTTTGTGAGCGAGCTTATTCCTTGACAGAAATAAATGTTGTTAAAATTTGTAACAAGAAGATTAAAAAAAAAGATAAAGAGAGATTAAAATTTGTAACATGAGGGATTAAAAAAGGAACAGAAAATGATTAAAATTTGCAGGATGGGGATAAAGTGAGGAATAGAAAGTAATTAAAGTTTTCTTTTATATATCTGTCATTGTCAAATTTAATTAGGTTTTTCGATAAATTTCTTAACATATATTGCGTTGCATGGTGCAAATATACTTATGCTGCTATACTTAAAATAGATATAAAAGGAAAAAATGTTTAATAGACATAATAATTATGTTCAGGTATAGTTCACATTATTTTTATTCGAACAATTGAAAACATTTTTTTAAAATTAAGATTTATTGCTTATGAAAATTTAAAATTATAAGTATCGTAGTTGAAGTAGTAATATAAAAAAGATTTGTCTTTTAACGGATATCATCCAAGAACTTGGGGGGCAGAACATAGTTTGAAAAAAAGAAACATTTAACGCCATAGAGCTTTTACATAAGACATTAATAATAAAAAAATAGCCTTTTAAGTTAACTACTTTTTAAAATGTTAATTACATATAACGTAAATTTAACATCAGATAATATATCAGCTAATCACATGGTTAACGAAACATATTGGTATTAATAAAATTAGTGATTTGCATGTAATTTAGCTTTAAGAGGATAATTCCTAAGATATTAACTTAGTAAACAAAAAGAATAATTTCATCTGCGTAGAACAAGACATTGAATGCCATAGAAAAAGTAAGATGTAAAAAAAAGATTTGTAAGTTATCTATTCAAAATAATAATAAAAAAATGCGTTAATTAAACTTTAAATAATATCAAATCTATTCACATTGCTAGGAAAGCATATTTTCATGTGAAAATTAAGACATTTTACGTAATAAAAAATTAAAAAACTTAAAATCTGTAACTGATGATTTTTGGTGCATATACCAACCGGAGATTAATCTTCTACTTCATCTATTGTTAGTGGATCACTATTATCCAGACCCTGTTTAATCAAGAAAATTTGTTTAATAAAAGTATACAAATAAGTCATCAAATTTTAATATTTAAAATACATTTAATGATAGAACGTTCAAGCGCTTGTCCTGCTGCCGGAAGCACTCAAATGAGTACTTTTGGACAGGCGTTATAAGAGTATAATTTTTTGAACATTTTTATCAAAAATGCATGTAAAATGAGCATAAAATAGTTTTTTAATCATACAACTTGAACGGTTGCATTTAAGGAATTGATCATAAAATGCGCTAAATGCTGGTTTTATGACCTTTCAAATGACCTATTATACTTTGTATTTAGACGAATCTAAAGTACTTTTATAACAAGATTTCGTGCGTTCTCGTTTGAATACTTTTTGTCCTGCCGGAAGGATGTCGGACGTTCTATCATTAAGTTTATCGGAAACATAAGTTTTAAAGTAGATAGAAAACTCTCACAATTTTTCAGTATTTAATATTTTTAAAAAAATAAAAATTTCGCTTTAAATTTTTTTATTGATTTTATTTATTAATTTTTTTAAACTGCAATCTATACTTTTAAAAACTTTTTTGAAAAATTTGGCGTAAAATTTGTCTTTTGAAATTTATCAAGAAATTTATTTCGTATTTTATTTCTTTAATGAAAAATTATTGAAACAAAATGTAAGAAAATCTTACCAAAATCATTTCAGTAGAATGTGTACCATTTTCTCTCATGTTCCTATCAAAACTATTGATAATCTCTTCAGTCACTTGAGGAACATTGTTGTCTGCATCATCGTTATTAAGGGGATCTTCAATATGTTCTTGGTCAAGTAAATCAGATAGAGGATTTCCAATACTTAGAGGATCATTTGATTGATTATCATCATTTGTTTGATTATCTAAATCACTTTGAAGACCTCCATTGTTTGGAGACTCTTGTTCAACATTCTCTTGAACAACGGAAGATCTTGTATCATCATGTTCATCAGTGCTTGTATTTTCTAAAAAGTTAAAAATCATTTTATTTAGTAAGAAAATGAATAAAATTTAATTTAAAATTTATTTACAAATTAAATTAAAAAAGCATTCTTAAAAGAACCATGAAACACCTAAAAGATTTTTAGAACTTACTGACAAATTTTTTACAGTGCCTTTCCCTTAATTTTGTTATATATTTACTGAGAATTGTAGGGACATTATTTCAAAAAAATTGAATGTCCATATCGTCATAAGAAGGTGTACAAGATCGTGCCCAGTATTCAAAAGATTCTGTAAATCAGTAATAAAATTAGTTAATTCTCATTAAACAAAATAGTAACAACTTTCAATTTTGAAACTTTTAGAGTTTTAAATATGAACCTTGTATTGCAAACATTATTCTAGGATTCAGCCTTGGTCGTGCCTGTGGATTTAATTTTTTGGTCCTATTTGATGCTTTACCAGTCACGCTGCTATTAATAAGAGTATTAAATCCATAGCAAGCATCTGCTAAATTATTTATAAAAGTTTGAGGAGACTTAGCTGCCATAGAAACAGCGTCATATTTACTTTTCTTTAGCCAAATGTTCCGTCCAAGATGAATCTAAAAACAAAATTTTCTTTGTAATTTTATAGAAAGATGTGATTTACCTATGGAAAACTTTATGCAGGTTTTATTATGTCTTTCAATGAATGATATATTCGTTGAATGAGAAAAATAAAAACAATATGGGTAAATTATTTTGGTCGTAGATAGTCAAAATATTATAATTGCAGTATTCTTACATTATCTTTTTTAATAGTTCCTACTTGAGCGAAAGTTTCTTTTCCAACAGCATTTGCAGCTTCCTTTTCAAATTCCTCTACATTTTCTAAAAGCATTTAAAACAAATAAAATATAATAAGCATAAATTACAACTATTACAGTTAAAAGAATTAGTCAAAGTTTTTCAGAATAAATTTAAACATTTTTAAAATTTTACATTTTTACTTTTATTTAGTTTTATATTTTCTGCTTTAAAAAAATTAAATTTATGGTCATTAAAAGTACTCATAGGTATATCGATTTAGTTTAGAGAATACCTATCATCGTGATAACGTTAGAATATAATCATGTCAAAAACAACTAGTTTTTTCAACAATTAAGATCCGAATTTAAAATAGTACCAAACAATTTTTGTGATTAATAAATAAATACACAGGAATTTTTTTGATATATCTCAATATAAAGAAAAAAAATGCTGAACTAATACGTAAAGCAGTTTTAGAATATGTTTAAATATGATTATTGATGGGTTAAAAAAATTTAAAAACAGATAAGCAACTGAAGCCGCAAGACAAGTACTTCTGATTAAGAACCTTCGATTTATTATAATAGAAAAAGACATTTGTGACTCGCTCCGAAAAAAGGGACCCTAGCATTTTTCAATTGTAGGTTATGTTTGATGACAGTTGTAACTTGATTAAAGCTTTGTTTTTAATTAATTGCAGTCAAAAGAAGTTTTTTATAAATAGCTTTTTTTAATACTATCAAGAAAAACTATTTTCGACTGCAAATAATTAAAAAGGAAGCTTTAATCAAGTTAAAACTATCATCCAACACAACGTACAATTGAAAACTGCTAGGGTCCCTTTCTTCAGAGCGCGTCACATTTGTTAGTCGAAATTGTGGAAATGATTATTTTTGGACAAATAAAAAACTTGATCAAGCAATAATATATAATAATGCATAACAATAATGGTAGAAAAAAACTCTATTATATTAAAAATAATGATTTAATTGTGACCAAAGAAAATGAAAATATTTGTAAAATTTATGAAATTTGATTGTTTACAAATTCCATATAATACATTTCTTAAATTTCAAAAATTATTTTCAATTTAAAATAATGTTTTAGGTTCTTCTAATTTTTGAAGTACAAATTCTATGATTTGCTTTTTTCTAAAGACACAGTTATATCGTCGGAGCTACTACAATACCGCGAATCTACGTTTGGTAAATATACCGCGTATCTGCGAATCCTTAAGGGTTATGTTGCATGGAAATTGACACTAAATATAGCCCTTAAGAAATTCGCAGATAAGCGATATTTACCTAACGTAGATTCGCGGTATTGCAGTAGCTCCAACGATATTTCAAAATTTAAAATACTTTTGATCCTAAAGAAAATTATTTTTTCAATTTAAATGAATGTTAATTACGTACAATGTAATTTAAATTTTTGTGAGACATTAATAATTACACTATGACTTTTAAATTCCATATTCAAGTGGAAAAATTTTCATAATATTAAACAGTATGTAATTTCAATTATTAAAAAAGAGAATTTAAGAAAATTGTACTTACTGTCTATAGCATCAAACCTTGACAACATTTTATTTTGCAATTTAAGATTGATCTGCGTCACCTCTTCTATTTTTTTATCCTTTTTTTCCAATTCCTGTTTCAGTGCTTCATTTTCTTCTTTTAATTTCTTCATAGCTACATTTGAAATTGACTCTGTTTCTGACTCAGAGTCAGAAGAAGTATAAATAGACGAATCATCTTTTAATACTTTTGCCTAGGTTGGTAAATAATTAAATTTAAAAATATAAGTATATATATACATATGATTAAATTTTTAATGATAAGCAAAATCTATATCTTTTTAAACCTCTTGAGAATACTAAACCAATTTGACTTGCAAAAAATTATTGATCGGTAAATTCTTACCTGAATTTGAAAATTACGCATTCCTTTAGGATTAGGTAATAAAGTTTATTAATATTTAAGTAATTTTAGATTTTAAACAAAATATCCCTTTTGAAAGGTACAGTTTTTCTTTTATTATTATTTTAGCAAACTTAAAATTTTTTTAAGTTAATTAACTATTGATTTCGGAAAGGTAAACGATCAAAAATAGTGCATGGTCAAATTGACCTGGAGTGTTCTTCGTGATTTTCATGTAATTGAAGGACTAAAAAATAGTAACTGCATTCCAAAATTTAAAATATTTTTCTATTTTCAGTATTATTCAGTATTACCTGCTTATCATTATGAAGCTTAATTTTATCTGTCCTTTCAATGTTTTCGATTTTTGTTATAACTGGTTTTTCTTTTTGTACCTTAAAACAAAAGAAAAATCCTTTAATTTAGTAGATAGGATTATATTAATGAGTACTCACGTGAAAAGAATAAATACTTAATTCATACGGTTTAAAAGTTAAAACAACTGATAAATATTTTTGTAACATACTCCGGAATTTTTGTGTCCTGGCAAATCTTCTCTAATCGTATTTTCGTCTGAACTATCTTCATCGGATACTTCAGAGTCTACTTTTTTTTGCAATTTGGCTAGTTTTGCTTTTGCAAAATCTGAGGATTGTTTTGGAGGTGATTTGTAAACACGTTTTACTGCTTTGCCGGAAGAAATTTTCTTTACTTTTTCTAAATCGGAATCTGAAGAAGGTGAATCTACTTTATTCAATGGTGGATACTTAAGTCTTGAAGTATTCATTTTTGCTAAAGCTTCTTTTTTTGTTTCTGCAATATAAAAAAAGTTGCGTGTAAATGTCACGATTTCTATATAAAAAAGAATATAGTAATAATAATAATAATAATAATAATAATAATAATAATAATAATAATAAATAATAATTATTCTAATAATACTAATAATAATAACATAAATAAACTCCCTCTACACTTATTAATAATTGATCTATCTACATTTTGTTAAAATTATGTAATATCATTTACTATCTACGCAAATAAAATACAGATGAAAACACGCTAGTACATCAAACTTCATCAATATAAATTAAATATTATGTAAGCAGTATGAAAAAATCATTTCTTTTTTAAAAATTAGTATTTTTTTCAAAGTTTTTCAAAAATTATTTTATTATGCTTAATTTAAATTACATGTATTGCATTTGTTGTAATCTACATGTAAGAAAATAAAAATATGGTATAGTATAAAACATTTTAGCAGCTTAGATAAAATATTGTAGGAGTAGTTTTAGAATTCTTTTTCAAAAAATTATTACTTTTTCAATCAGGAGATGTTGAATTTTTCTTAGAATTTTTTTTGTAATTTTAAAAGCAATTTTTCCAACGACATTTGATGACTTTTTATAAAGAAATCCTGAATTTTTCCTGATTTTTTCTGACAAACTTTACTTGAATTTCCCTTTCGGTTTTTTTTATAAATAATTCAGCAAAAACTGTGTTAATTATTCAAATTTTTTTAGTAACCTTCTTATTTTAATGGTATTTATTTAAAAAAATTTTAAGAAACACATTTCTTCTCCTCTACAGGCTTCACAGCATAAAATGAAGTTGCAAAAAAGGATTAAGAGAAATCGTTTCTTAAAAAGGGTTAAAATACGAGAGAATTAAATTACAATTTTATCAAAACTTAAAGTATAAATTTGGAAATATTTAAAGTGAAAAAATTTGAAACTGAAAAAATACTAAAAAATAAAATTGAAAGAAAAGATCTACTCAATATAAAGAAAGCTTTGGGTACAGATTTTTCTATAAAACAAACAAATTAATTCAAAATAAAAAAATCAATCTTATCTGTGTAGAAAAGGACCAAAGAATGAAAAAAAATTGAAGAAAATATGTAAAAAAAAGATAAAATATATAAAATATAAAAAATAATGTAAAACAATAAAATTTATTAAAATTTTTTTTTAGTTTTGATTAAAAATAAGAAAATAAATTAATTTTAAATAAATAAAACAAAATAATTTGAAATTTTAAAAATATAGAAAAAGTGGAGAGACTCTATTATAAACAGAAAAAACGTATAAATACAGACAACTTTTAAAATTTGTTAAAAATTATTAAAATATTAATAAAATATGTTTTAAATAATAGATTAATAATACAATAAAATTTAGAGAACATAATAGCAAATTTGAATAACAAAATAAAATAATTTTTAAACTTAAGAAGGTAAGTAAAAAACGAAGAGTTATAAAATATTTTTTATAAAAAATCAAATTATAACATATCTTTGGATGTAAGAAAAATATTATAGAAATTAGAAAATTGCTGAGAATTAATAAATTCATTTTTATCAAAAGGTCCCTGTTTCTGAAGAATTAGCTACATATTTTCAGATTTTTTGAAATCATAAGAATGTTTTTCTTTTTTATTTATTTAATATCAATCAAATAATAAGTATAATAATAATAAAACATATACGTAAAAATAATTTTATCTTGTTCCCATAAAATACATATATTTGAAATTACTATAATTCTAATTTTTCAATCAACGTTTTCTTAAATCCTGTTTTTTTAAGTTTAAAACATATTTTAATGTCAAGTAAAGAAATTAAATTTATATGAAATTGCAATTAATATTGTTTATATTAAATTCGTATCTACTATTATTAATATTATATATATACTTACTTGTTACAAAGAGAATAAAAGCAGGGCATTTTCCATTCACGCCATTTTTACATTTTACATTGTAAAGTTTGTTTTGATTCTGTTGCACAAGTCCTGTATCGAAAGAGTTGCTTACAATTTCATTGGTATTTATCACTTCCAGGTTCTTGTGCCCTGCACAAGATCGAGAATATTTCGCACATGCGAACATTTTTTTAAAAGAAAAACGTATAAGAAAGTAAGAATTACATCAATTCTTATTTTAATAAGAAGTAAAAATTAGAATAGCACTGTAAATGTAGTTAATTACGTTGCGCACAAATAGTTGAAGAAACACGCTCAGACCGGCCGGTGTCTTGAAATCGTTTTATCGCGTGATACACTGTCAGCCATCTTTAACGCAAGTGAATATTAATTGGCTGTTGATTTTGGACAATCCGCTTTTAACCAATAGAAATAGACCATCTTTTTTCATCGCAAATGCAACCTTAAGGTTGCATTCACAGCTCGTCTGCTTGCCTGTCAATAATGACAAAATGGACTCGAACGTGTCAAAAGGAGCGAATTACCGCAAACGCTTTTCGATTCCCGTGAAAAGAATTTGATGTTTTTATCAAATAATAACAAAAGTGTCAAATGTGTAAACATTCATTAATCATAAAATTATATAAAAGTTATAGTTATACATGTAAGTATACAAAAAACCTTCTACATGATACGTTAATAGTGTACATTAAAAATAGCATAACGTATGTGGCGAATTAAAATTGAGGTTAAAATTTTACATACAGTAAGTAAATGTGCAACAAAAGTATCTCTTTTCTGAGGCAGTTTAAAATTAAACGTTTACTCAAAGCGCTTTTTAGTATTTTCAATAAAGTTTCATAATAAATATAAAATTTATAATTTGTTTCTAGGAAAAAATCAAGCATTGGATAAAAGTGTACCGTTCCAATAATTTATATATATAAATTTCTTAAGACTAATTAATTTTTTAATGATTATAATGTTAATAAGAATAAAATATAATTTATTAAAACTATTTTGTCATGCTAAATCTATCACACGAAGTTTGTTGCATGTTTAGATGCTGTCTGTGTTTATGTAGTAAAAATGAGATACAATTTAAGTTACGTATATTTGTTTAATGTAGACCAATCACTGCAATGGATGACGCTAAATCTAATAAGTCTCAACGACGCAGAAATAAAAAGATCTTTGACGCTGATTTTGATGTAACTGAGGTTCATGAAACAACTCGATGGCGATGGAAAAAAAAGCTTCATGAGTATAATAATTATTCAAAAAAGGAAATGTTATCTGGTATGTATATTCTAGAACATTCATTTAATTAGAATAAGTAAACTGGATTTTCGTTTAATTTATTTTTTGTTCTATTATATAATCGCCAGATCTATTTCAAATAATACAATTAGTTCGTTTGTTTATTGAGAATAACCTTTATAATAAAACGTTATTTTATATGAATAATTAAAATTACATTTTTCTAAAAAAATTCGTAACTAATTTTTTTCTTTTTTACAAAAATCCTAATATTTTGTGAAAAACAGGAGATTTTTGCACATTTTGAAAGTAAAATTTCTAATTTTCTACAATTAAAAGCTTCTTAAAAGATTCTAAAACGTACTTTTTAAAATTTTTATGCTTTTTTTGAAATATATCTCAATTAATCTTAACAGTAAAAATTAATAAACTATAGCAATATTCCAGACAAAATTCCTTTCAAATAAGTCAGACTAGATAAAGTTAAAACTAAAAATCAATTTTACCCCCCTTTGCACGACACGCATTTTTTTGAACCACTGAAAAAATTTCACTGAAAAGTATTTTATTTTTTTAAGTTAGAATCGTCGATTTCATAAAATTTAAGAATAAAAAATTATTAAAATATCACAATTTTTCACTTGGTTAAAATAACTCATTTTTCTTTTCGGGGTTGAAGAAGTTTTCGTTTTTCTTTAAAAATCCGTTATAGAATCTCAAAAATGTTAAAAAATTACAAAATTGCGGCTATTTTACTAAAAAACTTTGAAGTAATATTACTCAAAATTCTTTAAGTTTTAATTAAAGTTTTTTTGTAAATTGTTTTTATGGTAAAGAATATTTTAAATAAAAATTTAACTTGTGCCGTAAACTTGTGCCCATAAATTCCTAGTAAAACATGTACTTTATATAGGTAAATGACTTCTTTTTCAATATGGAATAATTGTTTTTTTAGAAAAAAGCAAAAAAAGAATTATATTATAAAATAGTGATATTTTTCTATAAATTTTTGGTAAAAAATATATTATGTATAGGTCAATCGTTTCTCTTTTTAATGTAAAAAAATTTTCTGAGCAAAATTGTCATTAAAAAATAAAAATTTTAAAAGTAATATTATGAAATAGAACTTTAAATTTCAAAAATTTGAAATAATTGTCATTTATATATATTTATATATATATATATATATATAAAATATATAAAATATATAAAATATATAAATATATATATAATATATATATATATATATAATATTATATATATATATATTATATATATATTTATATATTTTATATATATTATATATATTATATATATATATATATA
>WNHD01004421.1:0-11220 GCA_011057455.1 Ganaspis sp. Gsp50 | reverse complement strand
AATATTTTTATTACAGAATTTCAAAGAGAATGCTTAATAGATTATATTTTTCTATTTAGTTAGAATTTGATAAAAATTGAGTTAGATCCCTCTTCGACGTGCGGCTTCAATTACTATTTATGAATATTGAGCTACTTGAATGCAATCATACTTTTAGGTTTTTAATATACTTCTTAATATTATTCTTCCTTTCCACATCAATTGATAAGATTTGGACGATTTTCGCGTATTCTGACATTTATAGGTCGTAAACATCAATAAATTGGTAAATTTATTAATGTTAACTTTAATCAAAAATTGTAAATTTAGGAATTATCTGTTTTTAATTGATCTCATTTTTATATACTGCTAATTTCAATCATCATTTCGTTTATCCTAATTTTTGTTACTAATCAAAAAATGTTAAAAATTAAAATTCTAATCGATTTCACGATTGAACTGATTAATATTATAAATTCTTGTGCATTTCTCTGTTCTTACTGAATTAAAATACAAGATTTGTAAGTAACACATTTCAATAATTATCCGTAGGATTTCTTTGATTATGACTTTACACTGGAGGATCAGAGATCATTTGTGGTGGATGAAGATGTGGAAATGTTGAAAGAAGTGGATGTTGTTGATTCTGAAATTTTATATTGTTCACCAAGCGCCGAGTCTACTAAATCTCTTGTACAATCACTGGAAGCGGAAACTGCAATTTCACTATCCAATGCAATTTCACAAAGCGGCAATGGAAACTCCGGGCGGGATGCGAATACATCAGATTCACAAATATTTGATAATTCACAGACAGGTAATATGTCAGCACCGTTTAAGCAATACCATGAAATTCCAGTGAATCAGAAAAGAAGAGCGGCTTTAATCGATAGAGTGCTAAAAGAAAGTGCCAAAAAGCGTAAACAAGTACTTGTTGAAAATGAAAATCTGGAGAATTCCAATGTCTCTATTCTTGCTCAGAATGTAATGGAGGTTACTGCAAAAGAAAGGCTTCTACACAGGTCAGACAAAAAAATCACTGACACTGAATGCGTGCAAATTGAAAAAAAATGTGTAAGACAGGTCCGTTTTATTGATAAAATACCTCGCAAATCACAATTTACTTTGACATCTATCATTCCGCACAATAATAGACAATCTAGTTACTTATTAGGGGATACTCATGTCGATAACAACTCAGCACGTGCTTCTACTTCTGGAAATAACTTGAGAAATGCCGATGGAGCTGGAAGTAATGCTACAAGTGTCTCTTGCTTCAGACAAAAGGGTGGTACTAATTTTTCTTGCAAAGAATTTAATCTGCAGATAGACTCCAGAGCTAGAAAATTAATTCAAGACCAGCGGAATCAGCTTCCTGATGAGTTTATTCCCAGAAGTGTTAGGAATGATTCTCGTAGCAGTATTGAAGAAGATTCAAGAGATGTGCATTGTGCACCATCTACTTCAGGTGTTAATGTACGTCAATATCGGGTAAGACATGTCAATATGAGTGACTACAATGACACTGAAAAACAAAACTCCAGAAGAGACATTAGTAGAGACTCATCTGATGATTATATAAATTGTGCACCATCTACTTCAAGAGGCTATGGAAAGCAGACTCATGAAAAACGTAGCAGTGCGAATTCTGCGACAATGCCGACATTTCAAGTAAAAGTGACATCGAAATTCCCAGCCACGAATATTCCCCCTCCCCAACAACATTTTCGTCATCGTCATCAACAGGTGGTGCAAAAGCAAGGACAGCAGGTACTGACAAGGAAATTTCCAGGTCCGGCAGGTTTATTGTTTGATAACAATTTTGTATCCAATATCATGACAGACAATCATGATGGTGCCTCTGTTCAGCTAGACAGGCTTCTTGAAATTACGAAGTTCGGCAACTTTTGTTCCCAAGGGACAAAAAATTTATGCAGCACTGGAGCCTGGAAGCTACTACTCGACGATTTGCCAAATATTTCTTCTATCTGCGAGAATATTGAAACTATTAAGGGGAATGCAAAACTTGGCCTGTACAAGGCAAAAAAAACTGATTTCTTAGCAGCTGTCATTCATCGGATTGACAGCAATAGCATTGTAAACAAAAGTATTGTTCTGAAGGACATAACAGGTGAACTTGATGCCCAAGTACATAATGAAATCTATTCCTTGCATCCAGACGCCATTGAAGTTGGAAATGTTATTCTTCTTAAAGAAGTACCAATAATTGAATCAGCGCGCTACTGTATTGCGGTGATATCGAACAAAATGATTGTGGCAATATATGATGATAAGAAGAGGATTGTCACTACAGATGAGCTGACTACTATGCTGCGGCAGCAATTAACTAATGAACCAGAACCTAAGGACACTCCTGTCGATAATTAAATTTGAACACAGTTAATAAATAATTTTATGCTTTATGACAAGTAGGTATACAACACGACGTTCATTATAATTAATGTAAATTGCATTATTTTTGATATCTACTAGTGATTGTGGCTAATAACAATTTTTGTTTCCAAGAGTAGAATATATTTTTTCAGTTTCTTCGAATTTCTTTAATTGTACAGAAATTATATTTTCATGCACTGTACAATTCATGAATGCCTTTCCTCTTCGCGAATTCTAATTTGACATGTTTTCCCTAGTTTCTATGAGTTTTTAATATGTCTGCATTCAATGGTCCAATTGACAGGAATGAAGATAATCTCATTAAGGGCATGTAATGGAATATGACGTAGGTGATCACATGACCCTTAGGCAAAATTTGTCCCCGGTCTTACTCCTAGAAAAATGTACCGATCAGTCTGAAATTTGCTAGACATTCATAAAATATCATCAAGAAGGTCTGTCTAGTCCGAGTTTGTGGACATTTTTGTTTAAAAACAATTTTTTAATTTTATACTCTACACTTGACTAATTTTAAAAAATTGTTTTTTAAAAAAAATATCAACAAACTCGGATTAGACAGACCTTTCTGATAATATTTTATAAATGTCTACTAAATTTCAGAATAATATGTTCCTCATTCTAGGAGTGAGACCGGGGACATATTTCGCCTACGGGTCATGTGACCACCTATGTCATATTCTATCACATGCCCTTAACAAATTCCATTTTGTACAGCAATGCTTAATGATGTTTTCCCTCAGGGAATTTACCAATTGTAAATGTTTTGTCTAATTCTATGATTTTCTTACTCTATGTCAATATTTATTTGATTCAATGATTTAAGAAAATAATTGAAAGTGGCAAAACATACCAAAAGAGTGCCTTACCCGTACGGAAGGTCTCGGTGAGCATTACTGTAGAATTTAAAAAATATTTTTAATTCCTTAAATCATTTGAATAATGTAATTTGCTATTTTAACTTTACATAATTTGTGAAAAGTAAAGACTTTGTAATTGTTTTTTTGCTTTTAATAAAAAGATTTTTTTTTTTAAATCAAAGAAAGTTTCTTTGATGAAAAAAAACGTATCATTCCTTCAAACAAATGCTATTGTTTTATTTCAGGAAATCTACATTAAAGGAATTCTTGTGTTGATTTATTATTAAAAAAATATTTTTTTCAATTAAAAACAAAATTTTATGCATTAAAAACATTTTGTTTAATCAAAGACAATTTTTTTTGTTAAAACAACTTTTTCGAATCATACAATTTTTTGAATCAAAAAGAAATTTTGAAAACGGACAATTTTAATATCATAAATTAAGATTATGAATATTATATGTGCACACATGAAGTGTGCACACGGAGAAAAATTGCAAGTTAAATTTACCTACTTTAGTTAAGTACAATCTACTTAACATCATTTAAGTAATAGTTACCTAACGTTCATATATTTTGAAATATAATTTATCTAACGTATTAGGTAAACATCATCTAAATTATGAAGCAAATTCTACTCAAATACTTCCACTGTTACAAATGATTGTAAATTTAATATACAACGTGTATATTAAATTTCAGTTACTTCGTATTTAAGTTCAAATTAATATACGCGAGTATCTTAATTTTCAATATTTTCAAGAATGTTGTAGTTTTCAAGAAAGTTTAAAAATTGCATTTTCTTGTTTGTTGCATACTGTTTATTATAAAATAATGTTTTAATTAATGAAGTAACATAAATACTTTCATTTTATAACCCATGCCCGGGAAAGATAAGAAAAATGAAGTTCTGGAGTTGGGAACAAACACCGACAATGAAAAATAATATTAAGCGAACAATCGGTTTATTAAAAACACTTACAAGTACCGATGACAATCGAGTGTAGCGGAAAAACCAGAAAGTCGGAGAGCAGGGGCCAAGTTATCGATTGAAACGCTAACGAATAAGTAAGAACGAAAACGGGAAAACAGCGCTATTAATTAGAATCGCGTAGATCCCTTCGAGACCTTTTGGGCCTATTCGATATTTAGGTTTCGGGTCAGGAGCGTCGTAAGGGTGCCTGCACCATTACAATTTAAAATAACATTCAGTTCAGTTTTAATTGTAAAAATGTATGTAATTGGACATTTTCAATATTTAACCTAAATGTCCTACCAGAGTTACAAATTATAGGTCTCGCAAAATATGATATAAATTTCAATCCGATCGATGAAATAGAACTATATTTTTTTTGCATTTTAAAATTTAAAAAAAAATCATTTTTTAACATATTTTCTGTATTTCTGTGAAAACTTAAAATGTAAATTTTATATTTTTTTTTTAATATAAAAACACATCGATTGATCGTTTAATGAACCTTCTAGCTCCATTCTATCCAAAGTTATTCCATTTTTATAAATTTTAAATTACGAAAGAAATTGTTTTTTAAATATATTTCTTGCGTTTTTATATAATGTTTAAATTTAAATATTTTTTATTTTTTGTCCTTCAAAAAGTCATCGATTTACCGTTTAATGAAGCTCCTAGTTCAATTCTATTCAAAGTTATTTAACTTTTAAAAACAAAATTTCTTGAAAGTCATGAGTTTTTAAAGAATTTTGTTTTAAATTGGAGTATAAAGTTCAATATTTTATGAGTGGCTTATAGTTGCATAAAAAATGTATGTTTTAAGTTATTATCTGACATTTTATTATTTTTCAATCTGAAGTTAATATTTTTTGTAAAATCAGAAATTTCAATTTTATTTTACATAAATAATAATTATTGATTATTTTGGATAAATTTTTATGCAATAATTAATGAAATGATCGAAATCAACAATTTAGGGGTAAAGCAGAACTTCCTTTATGTGGATGGAATTTTTTCTCAAGATGAACACAAAAATTTACGCCTAATAATCACTAAGGTACAGCTTGGTAGCGGTTTTTATTGATTGTTTAATACAATGTTTAATACATTGTAAAAAATTTTAATTCACTTAAAACGCTTTTCAAATCAATGTTTAAAATATAAGGTTAATTTTTTGACTATATTTTTGCTGTAAACAGTTTAAATGGAGGATTGGGACAAACATTGGAAAAGAGGTTCTGTTCGAGTGTTCAATTTGGAATCTCTAACATAAAAAGAAAACATTTAATATGAATTATTTGCAGAAGAAAGGTGGAAAATCTAATTCTGAACAAAATAAATCATAAAAATTATGATTTGTACAACAATTACAAACAATTGACTGTTGAAATAAAATTTGCAGTTTCGGACTTTTTCTTTGAACAGTCAATTCTTTGTAACTATTTTCCAGAATTTAATTCCTATGCGGTTCATTTAATTCAGAATTAGATTTGCCACCATTGTTTCTGCAAACGAATCTATAGTAAATTGGCTCTTTTCATGCTAATGAGTCAAATATATCAATCATAAAACATAACCTCTTTTCCAGTGTTTTTTTTTATTCCTCCTTAAATTATTGTTGATATTATACATTTAAGATACATGATCATATGGGATTAAATATTTAAATTCATCTCCGAAGCCTCGTTTTTTATGGTTGATGGAAGCTAATATTGTTAAATGTTTCAAAAATTAACCATGAACTAGATGGACACATTCGTGGGGTACGACTCTAAATATTTGCTACTTTTATCATAATATTTTTGTTTTGAGTTCCAATCTTGCTGTCAATTGTAAGCGTGTAATGGGCAGGATCTCTTGGCTGGCTGGCTGGCTGGCAATTCTAATCACGAGATTATTGCGACTCGACAGAAATTACATTATCGTTCAAAAATGTAATTATCTCATGCAGCAAATATCAACGGAGATGTGTAATTGTGTCAATCCACATCATTTGCTTCTTGCCACAATATTTGAACTCATCGACCCACCAACATCGCGCAAGTTCATCTCAACTCCACTTTTATACGCGATTGCTGTTTCGGGATAAGACACCACCATCTCCATTACCGAGATTTTTTCCAGTTACTCACAGGATTCCATCGATTTGGGGGATCCTCTAACTCTGTCCTCGCATACGTCAAGTGGAATCGTTCGCTTTAAACAAGCTTCATATCGAAACACTCGACGCCAATAGAAGCACGAAAGGGCTTCTTCAGGTTTTAATTCTGAACCTAATTTTTAATTTTCACTTTTCTTCTTTATTTTATTTCATCGACGTCAAACTAAACAACAGCGACCGCTTTCTAAAGTTGTTTACTAACTGCATATAGTGAGCAACTTATAAAGACAGCTGCAAGCAGGCATGCGTTTTAAAGATAGACGATTCTCGCGAAAAATCAAAATTAACGCCTACAATAAACCGGGCGATTTGAAAAAGATATTTCGATTAAATATTTTCAATTGACCATCCATCCTTTTTTCTTTAAAATTTGCAATATTTATTTTAAACCTTAGGAATATATTGGAACGTTATTTTGAAAACAGACAAACCAAGAAAGATAATTTAGAATTTAATATTTTCAATTGATAATCCTTAGTTCATGAACTCTTTGGTATTTATTTTGAAGGTTAGGAAATTGTTGAAACGTGATTTTGAAAGCAGACGAACCAATAAAGATAATTCAGATTTAAATATTTTCAATTGATAATCCTTTGTCAACTAATTCTTTAATATTTATGTTAAGGACATGTGATGGAAAATGACGTTGGTGGTCACGTGACCAATAATGCAAATTATTTTCGCCGCTTTATTCTTAAAGTAATAAACATATCGTTATGAAAATTGGCATATGTTTATAACTTAATATCAGGATTGTCTGTCTGGTATGAATTTATTAATAATTTTGCCCAAAAAGTTATTTTATAAATTTATGAAAAATCTACTAAGTGTAACACGTATAATTTTATAAAATACCTTTTTGGGCAAAATTATTATTAAATTCATACCAGACAGACCATTCTGATGATATTTTATAAACGTATATCAAATTTTGCATAATATTTTTTGCATAATTTTTAAAAAAATGTATCTAAAACCATAAGAAAATATACAATAAAGTTTAAACTCTTTGATATTCTAAAAAGGGTATTAGCAATCACACTTTAACACATTGTGGAACATTTTATCCTATCCAGTTTTATATTTATAGAAAAAAAAAAAATTTTTTAAAGAAATTTTTTGTTGGATTATCCTAACCAGTTATGTTTTAAATATATTTATAAACATCAAATGATAATGTTGACACTATTTTTATAAATTCTACTCACTAAATTTGATAAAATAAAGTAATAAAAGTAAAATTAATGATAATATTTAATAGTTTCTAAAACAATGAACATTCTATTCATTCATATGTCATTGAAAAGAATTAAAATATTATCAAACAAAATGTACATTTTATTCATTTACATGGCATTGAAATGAATAGAAATATTATCTTATACAATGGTTGTTGGTATTAAAAATTATTAAATATAGGATAAAGCGATTCGAAATTTCGGACTTACAACTTCTTGCACAATCAGGGATTAAACATGATTGAAATGCATTCATTTTGAAATGCATTCAAAACCCCCTGATACCAAGTTTAATAGAAATTGATTAATTCTTAGAATTTCATGGCCGCCATATTGGATCCGTCATTTTCAGTTTTTGAAATATGACTTCAAATTTGTAATCAGAGACCCCCAAAACCCCCTGATACGAAGTTTAATAGAAATTGATTAATTCTTAAAATTTCATGTCCGCCATAGTGGATTCGCCATTTTGAATTTTTGAAATATGATTTCAAATTTGTAATCAGTGACCTCAAAAACAATAAAACTGTAATTAGCAGTTTAAATTTCTCGTTTTGTTCATAAATAATATTTTTTGCCAATAATAACCTATTTTGCATTTTTTTTTCTGGTCAAGTTATGAGTAGTGTAAAAAAAAAGTAAACTTGACAAATTTCAAATGTAAATAATTGCATGTTATTCTTTGAACACTTATGAAGAGAAGCAGGTCACTACTCTCTCCTGATTATGTATAGCTCACGATCTTGTATATGTTTATTTACTTTTCTTGCCTCCATCTCTTCAACTTCTAATACCGATAGTCCCTGTTCCACGCCGGTCTCTAGTCATAATTTCTTCTTGGATTCTACTCTTCTTTCTGCATTTGCTTTTTTTATAACAATCATTTACCAAATGCCCAGTTTTTGAGCAGTATGTACATTTAAGCGAACTTTTATCTGACTTTTTATTACTTGAAGGCTCTAAATCTTCATTCTTTTTTGAATCCCACTCTTCTATATTGTCATGACAAAATCGTTTAGTATTGCCCATTTTTTTGCAGTTAAAACATTTGACATTAAGAAGTTTTTTTGAATCGTGGTTTGCATTATGATGAGACAGACGCTTTCCATCTTTATTAAACTTAGAATCCCTTGCTTCTTTTGTCTTAACCGAATTTGATAAAATAACCAAACTCTGTTTTCTGACAAAGAATTGAAGAAAAACATTTATTGGCATCTGTTCACAAGATATCAAATTATTTTTACACCAATCGAGATCTTCCCACACACTTTAATATAAACATTTTATTTATTAAAAAGTAGCTGTGGGAACAATAGCCCCTGGGTGAGTATAATAGCCCCGGTCGGCTGTTTATATAAAAAAAAAATTTTATGCAACTTGTAGAATCAGATGAAAATTATGTTTCATTTTTCAATATGTTTGTTCTCTCGTCATAAATACATTTAATGTGAAAAAATAAATATAAATATCCCAAACATAGATGTTACAGCAAATAATAATTAATTAAAATTTATTAGAAAACAAAAATTAATGAATAGTCGTGAACTATTCTGAAAATACTGAGTAAAGTATCGAATTTTTTGGATGAACTTTTTTGTTTTTCAACGTGAAATAGTTTTCTTACAAAATATATTAATAATTATGTCAAATTTTATAAATTATAGTAAAAATTGTAATTTTAAATGTAAAATTTACAAAAAATATAAATAATAAACTACTTTATTCTTATTTACATAAAATAATTATTGAACGGAACCCGTTACCTTCAATGGGAGCCCCACTCGCAATTGGACAATGTTTATTTTTAAACAAATACCCACACCCACAAAATATCAATGACATTTTTCCATTTTTCTCATGGAAATTATGGAGTACTCATGAAATGAAAGTCAGAAAACAAATTTACTTTCCACAATTTACATAATACAAGTAATTTTCATATTTAAAAGAAATTAATTGTTGAGAATTTCAGATTTTCTTTTTCTCTCTTCCAGCAAATCATCGACAAAGTCCATAGATTCTTGGAGTTCGGCCTTGAGATTTTCAACCGAAGTCTGCATGGCTGCGCAATTTTCGCATTCTAGCAGCTGATCCTCGTTTACTGGTCCTTCATTGTTCATATCATTTGGATTATTATTTATAGGTTGAGCAATTGGTTCCTGCTCCATTCTCGGGTTCAATAGCACTGGATCGTTGGCAATTTCGCGGAAACAAGTTGTACATTGACGATTAAAACTAAACAATAAAATTTAAATTATTAAATCAATTATAGATGACTAACAGAAAATAACTGAAACATTGACAATTTCTTTAAGCCAAACATCAAAATTTAATACTCGTGATATACTCACTCGGCACAAATTATTTCCAGGCAAACACTGTGAAATAGGTGTCCGCACTCTATGCTGTACATGGCAGTCAAGGGCATTGCAAATCGACAGAATTCACAAACGAATGACATTATTGCAATAGTAATTGAAACTTTTAATGTCACTTTCAAACTAAAATGAAAGTAAAATTTTAAACAGAAATGTTTACAACTATGTATGCTAAAGAAATAAAAAAACAAGGTTCAAGCAAAAACTTAGTGCTGAGCAGGGTTTGGAAATTAATTTCTTGTTAAAGTAGTTAATTGACATTCGTGTGATCCACATTAAATGAAACCAAACTTGCGTGTACACCTAAGGTCGCTGTCACAATGGGGAGGAATAGAGGATTAGTGTTTTATTTTGATTATATTAATCAAAAAAGGGAATCTAATGTGACCAATTATCTAATTTGGCTAGTCTATTCAACTAATTATCTATTTAACCTCATGTGTCTACACCCTAAGTGCGTAGGTTCCTTGTTTTCTAGGGGAATATATATTTTAAATCGAATTAACGACACATTTCTTATGTTTCACATAATTAATGACACTAAAACCTACCTAGTTTCTTTTTTGTCATGAGCAACAACAAAAATGCAATATATATGCAGTTACTGCAAGTTACTAGATTCCCCATAAAATTCCCTGAACAAGGCATTTATCCACTTAAGTGTATCTTTTAAGAGGAATTCACAATAGAGTTCGACTTGACGTTAACGTCAACATCGACGTTCATTCTGTCCTTGTCTCTCACTTGGAAAAGAGACGGACAGAATGACCGTTGACGCAACGTTACTTGCGTTCACAGCTCTATCGTGGATTCCTCTTGAAACATTCGCATGCGTGCTCACGCGTGTGTGTGAGCACTGATATCCATGCTAGGACAACCACTAGATTTAACGCCTAAGCTTAATATACCACCCCTATTCAATCTAACCACACCAACCGGATTCGAAATAAATGACCCTGAAAACCCTCTACGAACGATTTTTGAGAGAATAAAACTACCTTTCAATTTTTTATGGCTGCCATATTGGATCCATCATTTTGTATTTTTAAAAATTGACGTTTGATTCGTAATCAGCGATACCGAAAACCCCCGATTAACGATTTTTGAGAGAATAAATACACTATTTACAAATTGAGCCGCCATCTTCAATCTTCCATCCGCCATTTTGAATTTTGCAAATAGAACTTCGGATATGTATCGAATAATTATCCAAACATAAATT
>WNHD01004420.1:0-18973 GCA_011057455.1 Ganaspis sp. Gsp50 | reverse complement strand
AAATTTCGGCAAAATTTAAAAAAAATTTGATCATTGACCATAAAAATAGAAATTGATGTCAAATTGACGTCAGATTGATTGACGATTTCTCCCTGGGTAGTTTCAGTGAATTTCACAAAACATTTCTTTCCGTGTAGATATGGAAAGCAAACATGGAAATTTGTCCGGTTGAAAAAACAAATATGGAAAATTAGATATAAAAAACTTAATTTTTTGAATATAATTTTCCTGTGGCGTTATATTCGTGACACGAAATAAGTGACGTCGCGGAAAAATGTCACTTTTATTAATTTCGTGACTTACTTTTTCGTATGGGTGTTATTTTGGAAAAAGGTGTACAGGTGTTTTATTTAAAAATATTGCGATGATATACTACCTGAGAAACATTCCTCATCAGTGAAATATATATTGACATTTCGACCCTCCCGAAGAAAACATTCTTAACTAAAATTTCCGAAAACAGAATGCATCAAGTATATTTTACATCTCTAGAATGTATCTGTGGTATCTTGAATTTTCAGCTGCTGACATAACCTCAATTGATATGACAATTTCTTTTATTTAAAGAATAATAATATTTCTAATCAAAATTTGAACAAAGGATAACATTCGAAACATTCGATAACATTGAAAGTCGAATTATCTTTGAACAAATAAAAGCGATTAATAATTATTTACAAAAAAGGAAAAATAAGGTTTTACATCAATTTAAAATACAACATATGTAGATAATTTAGAAACTTTCGATTGATACCGACCAAGCAGACATTTAAAGTACAACATTTTAAAACTAAAAATTCAAGATACGACATTTTAGGGATGTAAAATATACTTGACACATTTTGTTTTTGGAAATTTTAGTTAAGAATATTTTCTTCGGGAGGAGCGATATATATATATATATATTATAAGTAAATTAAACGCTATATATTTTTTTATTTGCAACAAAATAAAGAGTCCACGACCAATTAAGGTCATCTAAGGGCAATTCATTGTGTTGGTCAAATTTTTGATACACCGAGCAATGTCTCAAAAATAGGACAACACACAAAGAAATATACGTATTTTGTAGCCTGTTCATGACATATCTAAAAAATAATCCCCAGGTGACACTGCCTTTTATAAGTCGAAATTCTAAAATACCAATCAATGTTTTAGAACAGAAAATCACTTGATAAATTATTACTGATTTATTAAGAATGTGGGCATATCTCTAGTACCTTTAAACTTTATATTGTCATACATGCATACATACAAATATATTATGAACTTCTTTCGGTCACACATTATGCTTCATGAAAAAAGCCAAGCAACAGGTTGGAAAATCTCTATCAAATTTATTATTTACAGGTTTTTGAGGTTTCTGATTATCAATCTAAAATCAGCCATCGAAAATTCAAAATGGCACATCAAATATGGCGGATCAATTTTTAAAATACTGTAGGATTTTAGTAAAATCTGGTATTTTAGAGTTTTTAAAGTTACTAATTACAATTCTGATATCATTTTTCAAAAATTTAAAATGGCGGATCAACTATGATGTATTAATTTTTTAAAACATGATAGTTTTCATAAAATTTGGTATCTTTAGGTTTTTGAAGTTGCTCATTACAATTTTGAATTTAGTTTTAAAAAAATGTAAGTTAGATAAAGATAAAAAGATGTTTTACATTACGTTTATTTCTTATTTGTTTATACCATTTGAGTATTTTTCCAAAAAAATTATAAACTTTTTAATAATATTAAGATTTTTATTATTTATGTCTTTCCGATATTTTATTTTTTGTACTCTCTAAAAGTTTTATTATTAGCGACCTCAAAAACCCCAAAATACCAAATTTTATGAAAATCATACAAATTTAAAAAAAATGATCCACCATTTTGAATGTTTAAAAACTGAGTTCAGAATTGTAATTAGCAAACTCAAAAACCCCAAAATACCAAACTTTATGAAAATCATACAAATTTAAAAAAAATTGATCCGCCATATTTGATCCGACATTTTGAATTTTTGAAAACTAAGTTCAGAATTGTAATTAGCGACCTCAAAAACCCCAAAATACCAAATTTTATGAAAATCCTACAATTTTTATGAAATTATTCTTCTCCATATTTGGTCCGCCTTTTTTAATTCTAATATGCTGATATTAAATTTGGTACCTATAATAAACTTGAACGATTAGCAAAAGACCAAAATTTGGTAAATTGTTGTGGTAATTAAATGTTTGTAAAGCTAAAAAGTATATAGTTTAACATATAATTTATATTGTTATGGTACCTATACATGGTTAACAATGTTTAAAAATGAGTAACGCAAGTTTTTTCCTATTATTTGAATAATATTGAAGACAATAAAATTGATTTCAAGAATGTGCTTTTAAAAAAAAGTTACGTTTTTCAAAACCTGAAAGTTTAAAAGTTCTAGAGATGTGCCCATGTATAGTTTATTCAATAATGTTTTAGAATAATACAATATTTTTCGAGTGCAGTTGTATACTCGTATTTTTAATTTTTAATGGATACAAATTTCATTCATAACATTCAATAACGGATCTAAATTTTTTGGGGGATATATTACACATTCCTTTTGTATTCGCCACTGCTGTAATTTTTACGCTCTAAATCTGAATAAGTGAAATCTACTTATCTTTAAGTGAAGTCTTCCACCATTTACAAATAAGTGAAATTTAATACGAAAATAAGTAAAATTTCACACAGAAATAAGTGAAAATTTCACTTATTGAAATGAGTGGAAGACTTGACTTAAAAATAAGTAGATTTCACTTATTCAGATTTAGAGAGTTATTATGTAGTAAGCAATATAAATACACACTTATTGCAGGTAACAAAAAAGTCCATAAAAATAAGTTTAAAAAAATATTATTGATATTTACTTGACTGAAAATATCATTCCTAAAAGTAGTTATATAGATTTGTGTTTTATGTGATGAAAAATGAGGTTGTCCATGATTCAATGTATTTTTGTGTCCACAATGGGGGGCGGGGGGAGGGGGGGTCAAAATCTATGAAAAGATTGTCCACGTGGTTTATGAACGGCCGCTTATGAAATTTGGTATACATTTATAAAATATAATCAGAATGTTATGTCTGGTATGAATTTATTAATAATTTTGTTTAAAACTTATTTTATAAAATTCTGAAAAATCTACTAAGTTTAACACGCAATTTTATAAAATAACTTTTGGACAAAATTAATAAGACATTCATACTAGACAGACCACTCTGATGATATTTTATGAATGTATACTAATTTTCATAACAATATGTTAATTATTTCAAGAGTAAAACGGCGGGGAAAATTTGCTTTATGGGTCACGTGACTACCTACGTCATATGCCCTTAAGTAGAATCTAGATGAAAGAATTATTCTATTTAAATTTAATAATCGCCATTACTAAAAATGGAGATAATTATATTAGTTTTTATTAAACTTTATTTCAAGTAGCATTTTTAAAAAATGTCTTCCAAAACTTGGAACTTGATAAATATTATGGTTCAGAGGTGTAAGAAATTTAAAAAGGAATAAAATTTATAATTAACTAATTAGAAATGCAGTTAGCTTGTTGATATTATAATTGATTAAAGATGCCTTTAGTCAAGAAGATGATTTTAGGAAGAATTTGCTTTATTGATTTTTAATTGCTTTCAAAATCTACGTTTAATGCTTAGAATCTTGTTGAAATAATGTTCGGTGATATTATTATTTATATGATAAAGATCAGTAGGATAAGAACATATTAAAAGAATTTGCTTTAGAGAATTAGATTATTTTATATGATGCTTTTATAAAAGAAATGCAGGAAATGTATTTTGTATCTATTCTTCGTTGCTTTTGCAAATTACAACAAATATTATTTTTATTTTATTATATTAACACTATGTTCTTTGTTACTTAATATGAAAATTGTATGAATGTTTTATGAATATTTTAAGATTGCTTCTAAATTGCTTGTGGAATTGGAATATAGGCAAACTTAACTAATAACTACAAATGAAATATATTGGTAATTGGATATTAAATTTATTCAAAAAATCCTAATTTAGAATTTTATAATATTTTTGGTGAAAGTAAATTTTTTAATCTATGCCTTATTTTTCGTGCCTTTGAATATTAATTATTGTTAATTATATAATGTTATGATGAGCATATAATAAAGTCAGTTAATTATATACGTATTAAGTAATTTTGATAGTATATTTGTATTTGTGCCGAATGTAGAGGAAAGTATTTTCCTAAAACAGTCATTCAATAAGTCTGCTTTATATTAAAATCTGTTGTCATTATAATGAATATATATATACAAGTAATTATTGAGTTTACACTAATGTAATTAACAAACGCGTAAAATGAGAGAAAAATTTAATATCACTTCTCTCTTACCTTTACTTTTCTTCCTCCTTTTGAATTTACTCTCTTTAACTAAGTACCTTACCTTTTGTTAAGTACATCGGTGTAAACTCACTGATTGCATAGGAAATAAATGTGAAAATTAATTTTTTCACCCCACTCAGAATATTGATGAATTTTTATAAGTTGTACATAATTATAATGTATACTTTTGTCTCGAAATACAATTTTAAATGCTTGGATATATTGACTGTCATCAACACTTGCTCGTATGTTTCCAAATTTTATCAACTATTCACGAAATTATGTGAATTATTAATCTTAATTTCAATAATTTTAGATTTTATGTATTTTTGAATACCTTCGTAAGTTTTGTACTTCATTGCAAAAAAGAATACATTTTTCAAAATAAAATAAAAATGAATAAAAACTTCTTTGCATTTATTAATTCATGTTTTCTAATTTTAAATTATAATTCATTAATTTATAACTTCATATACTCACAATATTATTTATATTTTGCAGGTTCATAAATCCATCTAAGCAACGTTCAACAAGTTTTTCTAAAAATGGAATAATTACCCAAAAGAAGAAGGGTGCCTATTTTTTTCAGCTTTTTAAAATCTTCAAATGTTGAAAATAAATTTTAATTTTGAAAACAATTATTCAGTTTACTATATTTCCCAAAAATATCCTCTTCTAAAAAACTCTTAAGAAACAAAATTTCTTATGAATTCTGTAAAATTAAAATTAAATATAGTTTTCTCGAATATATAATGTCCAGGGGGAAGGGGATCTAGAATTCATAAAATTAGGTTCCTGGCGACGCTATCTTTATAACTTATCGGACCGGCATAAAATTATATAATATTAGATATTGTGACGTCACCTCTACGTACATCGCCGATGACTCGAAGGTGATGGTTTGATTTTAATTAATTTATTCTTTTATTTAGTTTGTGATTTGTATTCCTTTTTTTTATAATTTGTGTATCTTTTCTTTTTTTTTTGTAAAATAGAAGTGACGTTTTTTATAACTGGTTTTAAAATGCGTCTTGCACTATTTGGGTACTATTTTATTTTACTTTAACATGTCTTTTGTCACTAATTTATATTTTATTTTATTTGACTAATAGATTTTTATCTATTTTAACCGTGTTTTTATTTTACTTCTTTTACATTGTCCTTCTGTTAATTTGGCTTAGTTTAAAATTTGATTAATTTGTTTTTTAATTTTAATAACACAAAATTCGTTACAATATGTAATTAAAAAATTGAGCATGGATCGACGTTGCTTTCTATTTTTTCATTGTCGCTTTCTCTGAATGTAGGAAAAGCTTGAACTCATTTTCTTCGATATCACATTGTTTGATCTTTTTTGATTTCAGGAGAAAAACATTTTTTGTGCAATGCTTGTGGCAAAATCTACAAATACAGAAAAGGACTTGTAAGACATAAACGAGTGGAATGTGGCGACAAAGCGCCACAATTTGGATGTCCAATTTGTGGAAGAAAGTTCAAGCACAAATATCAGTTACGTCCTCATATGGCAAACGTTCATACAATTCAAACTGTTAACTTCGAACCAAATAATGCTTTCTATTATTAAACTGTTCCATTTCCTTAAAATTTATATAAATCAGTTATTAATTAGCATAAAAAACTGTTAACTTCGAACCAAATAATGCTTTCTCTTATTAAACTTTTCCATCTTCCTTGAAATTTATATGCACGCATCAGTTATTACATTAGCACAATTATGTAACAAAATGATAGATGATTGTTTCAATCAGAAAATGAATGAGAATGTACAAATTGTATAGAAAATAAAACCAAAAATATGTTGTTGTTTTAAATCAAAATAACTGTGAATTATTGCAATATACTTTTTATAAGTTTTTAAACTTGTGCAAAAAATGTTTCCCATACGAATTTACAACTTGGCCTTTGAGATTAAAATTTCTTTATTTTTATGAAGATTAATTTAAAGGCTCTGAAATTTTACATTTGCTGTTAAACTTACAATTTTGTTTAGTAATTACTAAATTTCGTTTAGTTTATAATTTAGTTTATACAAACAGTGACAAAAGTTTTCCTAATTATAATTTTGTTTATATGATTTCAGATAATCTTGTAAAGAAGCGTATCATATAAAGGTCTGATTCATGCTATGAAAACTATTTTTAAATTATTATATATTAGGAAATAAATTGCTTAACCCTCATCCTGAAACAGAGAAAAAGATAAAAAATGTGAGCATAAAACATGTTGCTGTTAACACCAGATAGTGAACATTATACAATAAAAGGAAGATTTCAAGCCAGATAGTAGAAAAAGCAACCACAGTCAGACAAACGCAGTAAGAAAGATTTAAAGCCAGGCAGTAGAAAAAGCAAACATAGTTAGCCCAACGCAGCAAGAAAGATTTAAAGTCAGACAGTAGAAAAAGCAGGCATAGTCAGACCAACGAAAGTAAGAAAAATTTAACATTATACAGTGGAAAAAGCAAGCATAGTCAGACCAATGCAATAAGATAAAATGAAAAAGTAGAAAAAGCTAGAATAGTCAGACCAAAGCAGTAAGACAAAATTAATATGTAGAAAAAACAAATATAGTCAGACGAAAGTAGTAAAACAATTTATAGCTAGTCAGTAGATAAACCAAATAATGTCAGACCAACGAAGCAAAAAAGATTGAAAATAGGACAGTAGAAGAAGCAAGCTAATATTTGGTCTGACAATTTTTGCTTTTTCTACTGTTTTATTTGGAACTTCCTTTGTTGCGTTGGTCTGACTATGCTTGTTTTTTCTACTTTTTAATTTTGTTTTAATGCATTTGTCTGACTACTATAAATATTTCTACTTTTTAATTTTGTCTTACCATGCTAGCTTTTTCTTCTGTCTGGTTTTAAAACTGCGTTGGTCTGACTTTGCTTGCTTTTTTTACTATATAACTTTACATTTTTTCTTACTTTCATTGGTCTGACTATGCTAGCTTTTTCTACTGTATAACTTTACATTTTTTTCATAATTTCATTCGTCTGAATATGCTTGCTTTTTCTACTGTATAACTTTACATTTTTTCATAATTTCATTCGTCTGAATATGCTTGCTTTTTCTACTGTATAACTTGAAACTTTTTCTTACTTTCATTGGTCTAACCATAGTCAGACCAATGCTTTTTCTACTGCCGGACTTTAAATTTGTGTTGGTCTGACTATGCTTGCTTTTTCTACTGTCTGGTTTTAAATCTTCCTTACTATATATGTATATGATCGTTAGTGAAACGATTGAACTTGGACAATAATTGAAATGATATGATTTATGAAATTTAAAAAATTGTTGAAAAATCTGTCTCTGTAGTGATTGGAAAAGTAGTGTTGTCTTTGAAAATAATTGTTTGAGTTTTTGAAAATTTTGTAGTTTTTGCGAATGGTTTTGAAAAATTGTGTATTCTTCATTCAATGTAAAAAATAATTTTTTGATTTCAGATACCAGCTACTTAATGCATATCCAGAATATTGATCGTCCCTATATCTGCAACCTCTGCGGAAAAACATATGCCTGGAAAATTTCGCTAAATCGCCACCTTCGAGAAGAATGTGGCATTTTACCGAAACATAATTGTATTTATTGTGGGAAAAAATTTAAACAAAGAAGTAGTTTTATGAGACACATGCTCAATGTACATAATACAAGCTGAAATCATTAATTAACTATATTTATTATTTGCCAAAAAATACATTAATTTCTTTCTTATTTATTGAAATGTAAAATTACTTTAGTCATTAAAGTTGCTCAAGAATCTTTCAAAACAATTTTTATTAATTTTACCTTGGATCAGTACTTGGTTAAGATTACTCTGTAATTATTACTAAACACAGACGGTAAAAATAATGTTTAATAAAACAGAAAATTTTATTAAATATCAGCTGCGATTGTGTATAACTTATTGTAGATTAAAAGTTGTTTGTTTTCGTCAATTGAATAGGCAATAACAATAAAAATATGTAACACGTACACGGAGAAACTTTTGATATTAAATATTTCTAATTTTTTTGCAAAAATTCCAAAATTTTTTTTTAACTCAGGATATAACAGAAAAATCTGATTTTTAGACAATGAAAAGAACAAAAATTACAACCGCAATAATATAAGAAGTGCTCGGGAAGAAAGTGAAGATTATAATTTCGCTAGGAAAAGTTCCTATTAAAATATGGCGTCTTAATATAATTATTATTGTAATATTTGTTCTTTGCAGGAGTAAAAAATCAGGTTCTTCTGTTATATCCTAAGTTAAAAAAACTTTTGGACTTTTTAATAACGAAAGTCTCTCCGTGTATTTTTTTAAATTTTAAAGCATTTAGTTCTTTGTTTCTTAAATTTTTGTTTGCATGTTTTTGAATTCTAACACACTGATCTTACTTTGCGAAATATAAATTATCACTTTACTGATTCTACGCTTTATTGCTTACAATATAGGTTTAAAAAATTGTATATTTATTTTTTAAGTATTTTTTCGTTTTTCTAAATTTATGTTCTTTAAATTGAAATAATTGTTTGCATTTTCATAATTGTTGACTTATTTGTTTTCAGAATCCTTTCGTCTCAGAAACAGAAGGCCAACAACACGTATAAATAAACCTTTTCCTTGCAAAAATTGTGGAAGATCTTATGAACTAAAATATTCATTAAGTCGACACGTACAATATGAATGCGGAAAGAAGCCGCAATTTTTTTGTTCCTACTGTCCAAAAAGTTTCAAACATAAAGCACACTATCGCAGACACGGCATTAAAGTACATGGAATTTATTTTTAAAAATTATTCTTAAAAATAAAGCATACTATTTTACGATTTCTAAAACATGAATTCAAATTTTCTAGAAAATTTCTAAAAAGCGATCTTTAAAGATATGTGATTTATATTGTTAATAAAATATAAGTATATCATTATAAAATTTAATAGTCTTGAATAAAGAATATTTCTCGCATTAAAAATTATTTTCGTTTACTAAATCAAATATTTTTAGTCTTAGGATTCAGTTTACTGAATGAAAAAAAATGTTACATGTAATCATTCATTTTGCTCATTATAAGCTTTATTTTCTCTTTGAGAAAATTGCCATTGATCACTTTGTACATTAGCCAAAATAAATATAATGTGTATAATTGTGCAATGAAACTTTTATATCAAAATCATTAATACGAAATATTTGTCTTATTTTTTCAGGATTCGATTTGTTCTTGAAGCCGTATTGTTGTCAAAGATGTGGGAAGTTTTATCAAAATAAAGGGAATTTGAATCGACATTTGGAGTATGAGTGCGGGCAGGATCCAAAATATATGTGTGAATTTTGTTACAAAAGATTTAAGCGAAAAGCAAATTTCCAAAGACACGTTTTAAGCATTCATGGACATGCGGTTTGAATGTGTTTACACCAAAATCCTTTTTTTGCTATAAATTAATATGTGGTCTACGAATATAATCACTGAATGAAACAATTATAGGTTTATAGACAAAATTATTCCTAAAACACAAATTCAATATAATTTTTTTTTAAATTTTATTATAGTTTACAATAAAATAGTTCTTACAAAAATAACACTTATAAGCAGAATAATTACTCCAAATCCAATTTGAATTAGTTAATTTATTCCTGATGCAATGAAATTTTAAAAAATTTCGAAACTTGTCTCTTTCAGTGATTAAATAATATTGTACATATTCTATACGTGAATTTTATACTGTAAAAATAAATTAATAAAATTTATATAAATTTTAATACCCTGTTTCACTTTAATTGTAAATTACTTTCTGACGAAGAAAACGAGCACTAACAACACAAAATGTAATTTATCATCTCTAACTAAAAGTGTTCTCAATTTTCAGAACAACTTCAAGGACAAAAGTTGCAATTTCGTTGTGAATGTGGAAAATCCTATTCTTGGAAATCTTCTTATCAACGACATCAACGGGAGGAATGTGGAAAATTCACTTTACAGAAATGTAAAAATTGTGGAAAAAATTACAGATGGAAGGATTCTCTCAAGAAACATCTTAAATTTGAGTGTGGAGTGACGCCAAAATTTTCTTGTTCCGTGTGCGATCGAAAATTTAGACATAAACAAGTTATGAAAGCACATTTTAAGGCTTTTCATTCTCAAGACTACGATTCTTATAATAAATTAAAGATAAAAGAAAATTTGAAAAAGTAAAGTCTTCATAATAAATTAGAAGCTCTCACTGAGAGAAAAATATCTTTTGATTTAAAGAAATAACTTTCTTTGACTTGTATCTTTGATTCAAATTTCATTTTTCTTCCATTTAAACAAATTTTCTTTGATTCAAAAAAATTTTCTTTGTTTCAAACAAATTTTCCTTGTTTCAAAGAAATTTTTCTTGTTTCAAACAAATTTATGTCTTTAATTAAAAAAAATATTTGTGACTCGATCTGAAGAAAAGGACCTTAGAAGCATTTTAAATTAGGTTATGTTTGCTGACAGTTTTAACTTAATTAATGCTTCGCTTTTAATTATTTGCAGGCAAAAACAGTTTTTCTCGACAGTATACAAAAAAGATATTCAAGAAAAACTTTTTTTCGTTGACAATAATTAAAAAGGAAACATTAATTAAGTTAAAACTGGCAGCAAACATAACCTAATTTCAAATGCTTGTAAGGTCCCTTTCTTCAAATCATGTCACGTTTCTTTGGCCGTATATCAGGAATCAATACTAGAATTTCTTTGATTTAATGCAGAAATTTCTTCAGAAATTTCTTTCAATAAAAGAAAATTTCTTTGATTCAAATCAGAAAAGTCAAAGAAAGTAATTTCTTTAAATCAAAAGAAACTTTTTTCTGAGTGCTATATAAGTGAGTGCTAATATAAGATGAACAAAGTGTACCTATACCGCGTATTCTTATTTAACAGTTAATATTTTCACGTGTAAGAATTTTGTATTAAATAAATATTTGCTACCATTTCAGAAAACAATCAATAATTATTATTATTTACAAAAACATCTGTATTAAGTATTGTATATTATATTATATACTTATATGAGTATGTCCGCATGAAAAAGCTCAAATTTTTCGACAATTTTGAGAGGTAGACTCCTTTAGATAAAAAATTCGCCAAGTTGAAAGGTTTCAAAATTAGAAGTGTCAAAAACCTAATTTTGAGAAAAACGAGTTTAAAGTTCCAGTTTACTATTAGTTCCCATTTTATTAAAAATTGCAAATAAGATTTTAACGTGCTCTTAATTAAGTCAAAGTTGTGATATAGACACATAAATTTAAAAGGACATATTCTGTACTTTGTTTTTCAATAAAAAAAATCAAAAATCTGAAATTTTGTTAGAAAATTGCGAATGTCTCCTATAAAATAAGACGGACAAAGTGGGTTCTTTTTATGCGGACGTACACACATATATAAAGCATTTTGAAAAATGTATTCTTATGAATAGCGCACATTATCTTTTATCAAGAACATAGGCTAAATATTTATATACCTACTAATTTGTTTGATAAATAATAACCCTGTGAAAAACTGTACTTCATTAATTTATTTCTTTTTTAGGATTTAGGGAAGCTGAGGGTGATGTACAAAGTTGGGGACGCCATGTATGTAAAACTTGCGGGAAGGGATATAAATGGCTGCAGTCATTGGTCAGACATAAAAGAGAAGAATGTTGTAAGGAGCCACAACACCCTTGTCCAATTTGTAAAATACGAATCAGGCATAAATGGATGTTAAAAAAGCATTTGATTAAAGCTCACAATGTCGTTATAAATGAACGGAAAAGATAGTAAAAAGAATTTCAGTACTTATCAAAATTATGATTTAAAGTTTTTAAATTGTTGGTAATAATTTAATGAATAACTTAACAAACACAAAATAAACAATTCGTTAATTTATTTAATTAACGATTTGTTTAATTAAAGATTGCTTCTCTGAGAGCTTTTTTCTAACGATTCATGTATTTATTGTATTGAATTGAATAATATTGAAAATGTCAAAATCTTTCTACATTTTTTATGTCAACAACATTTTCTATGAAAATTTGATTGATTTAGAGCATCACTGAGAGAAAAATTTTCTTGATTCAATCCAAAAGTTCATCTAATCTACTTTATTCTTAGATTTCACTTAGAGAAAGGTTTTTTTAGCTCAAAAGTAATCATTTTGTATCAAGTAGAATATCTTCTCAATTTAGGACATAAGAAGATTTTCTTTTGCTACAATAATCTTTTTTTGAACTCGTACGTTTGAGGTAAAAGGATTTATGTTGTCCACACAATGAATATCATTAAAATATCAATATCACTTTATAAAAATGTTTATAACTCTCTAAATTTGAATTAGTCATTTTCTACTAATGAATAGGGGGAAAGTCGTCCACCTATTGAATTAGTAAAATTTTACTTATTGTTAGTAGAAAACTACTAATTTTTTAGTAGAATATCACTATTATTTTAGTAGAAAATTACTAATTGAACTAGTACTTTTCTACTTATTTAAATAATCGAATTTTACTATTTCAATTAGTAATTTTCTACTAAAAAATAGTGATATATAAATAAATAGTGATAATACTAACAATTAGTAAAATTTTACTAATTCAATAGGTGGACGACTTTTCACCTATTTATTAGTAGAAAATGACTAATTCAAATAATGTAATCCTATAAGAAATTGAAATTAAATTTTAATTATTATTCTATGTATTCCTAAACTATGTATTCTTAAATCAAGAATTATTATCATTGATTCAAGCATTTCTTCTTAATGCTAAATATTTTCTTAATTCAAAGTATTTTCTTAATTCAAAGTATATTCTTAATTCAAAGTATTTATTCCTGCACAGAAAAAACCTAAACTCGCTTTTGGTGCAACTCATTTTGAGTTGGGTATCAAATTGAATAATGGCAAACTTCAAGTTACTCAAAATGAGTTAGGACAAGACAAAATTTTAGGCTATGATAAGTTGGTAGCACTTGCCGCATTTGCAGTCTCTTCCATATTTGCATTATTCACTGAGAATCTAATATAATTTATTTATATGTTAATGCAGAATACTCGACAAATTAAAAGTAGTCATTGGCAATTTTTCTTATTAATATAATATACTTAATATTTTTATTGTTTTATATTCAACTGTCATTACAATATTTAAATTTAGCGCTTGGACAGTGGCGCCGCTATTTTCAATAAGTATCGTATTTTAAGGTTGGCACATGGTTGGCACACTTCAAAAATTCGCTAAACACTTTCATAACCTACAATTATTCTCAATTATTCTTGATTTTATCACATCATTGCAGACAACGGACCCTTCAATTCATTATTTTGATAAATCTGGTACGTTATTTTTACAATGTTAATTGTTCTGTTTCTTATGCCTTCATACGAAACTATTTGTTATTTTATCATATTTTCTATTGTTGTTTCATTACATTTTGAGTCATTTACATTCAAGAGACTCACTTTTGGTGCTACTCAAATTGAGTAGTATTTGCTACCTACTCTATTTGGTCTCAGGTTTTTTCTGTGTTATTAAAACTTAAAAATTCTTGTAATGAATCGAAAATATTCTTGAAACAAGAATAAGTTGTAAGTATACATATTTTTATTCTTTTGTTCCACGAGTTCTTTTCCTTCAGTGATGTTCTTTTTTTCTTTATTATTGTGTCAATAGAAACTTATTTGTCTTTATTACAAAAATGCATTATTTTTGTACAAATGAATGTATTCATGAATGAAAAGATGTACAATGTTGATTTGCATAATAATGATAGTCATAAAGGATTGTTAGTTCGTTTTAACAAATAAAATATTCTTATAAAATTGTGAAACTGTCAACTTTGTTGACAATACAAAAATTTGTATTTATAGTAAGAAAATGTTCATGTAGTCTTAAAACATTGAAAATAAAGTTGTGAAAAAATGATTTGAAATTGTTTCTATAAAATTATTAAAAGTTTACAAAAATATTTACACACCACGAAATTTTCCTTCTTTTATAAATATATCTTAAATTTTTAGAAACCAAGTTTAAAATAAAAATAAAAAACTTGAAAAGAAAACAAAATTCTCCCGAAAAATAATATTTCATAGAACAGCTTATTTATATATGTGACTGGACATGGTGAAAGGGACCTCCGCTGCAAACGAAGAGGAGGTTATGTTTGGTGACAGTTTTTCCTTGATTAAACGTTCATTTTTANAAGTTGATCATTTTTTTGTAGTTTCATTCCAAAAAACACAAACATAACCTCAACTTTGATTGCAGCGGAGGTCCCTTTCACCGTGACCAGTCACATATGATTAATATATATATATCATCGTTTTCAAGAACGATAAATTGAAAGTTGAACTCACAAAAGAAATAAATTGTTATTTTAAAATTACTATTACTTTTGAAATACATTTTCTTAATTGTAATATTTTTCAAACCACACTCAGGTAAAATGTTAAAATTATTTTACTAACTAATTATATTTTGTTTCCAGTTATACAACCAAGTGTTTGGATTTGCATTGAGTGTGGAAAAAGTACGCTTCGAATGTTTAAAAGAACCAGCATTTTCTCGCTCTTTAAATTTATATACAAACATATTTTAATGTCCCTTTAAGGGCTTGATATGAAAAATTACGTCAATAGTCACGTGATCCATAACCAACAATGTGTCCGCCGTTCTACTTTTAAAATAATGAACATATCATTACCAAAATCTGTATAGATATTCATAAAATAGCATCAAGATGTCTGGTACAAATTTATTTATAGTTTTGTTTAAACAAAAATTACAAAATTGTTCACAAAACTTCGCTAATTGTATAGAATTGTTTTTAAACAAAAATATTAATAACTTTGTGGCAGACAGAGAATCTTGATGATATTTTATGATTTTTGTGAATGTTTTCAAACTTTCGTATAATATCTTCATTATTTAAAGAGTTAGAAGGCAGAAAAATTTTTAGTCATTTATAAATTATTTATTTATTTTAGTGATTACTGGCGTTATTTTCTATCACATGACCTTAAATTGGAGGTACAATGCAGAATTATTTTTACTAACAAATTATATTTTGTTTTCAGTTGTACAACCAAGTGCCTGGATTTGTATGCAGTGCGGCAAACACTACCAATTGAGGAAATCATTGTATAAACATGTAAGAATTGAATGCGGTAAATTACCAACTTATGCCTGCGAAATGTGTGAAAAAAAATTCAAACACAAACATCATTGGCAATCTCATTTGAAACATAGGCATGGTATAATTTTTAAAAAAACTATTTAAAAGTATGTATAGTATTTCGTATGTGGTACTGTACATTTTTTATTACACATCAATGAGTTTAAGTGCAATAATCAATAATTTTAATAATTCGTCAAAATATGAATGTATATGTAAATAATTATTTAATTTAATAAATTAAATAGATATTGTTGTTGAAAATTTTTCCTCTTACCTTATACCTATCCAAGAATAATATTTTTGAAAAAAATCGTTTAAGTTATAAATACTTTTCATTGGTAAATTTAATACTCTACATTTGCCAATTGAATATTTTTTATTTGTAAACTAAATATTTTACATTTTAGTTACAAATTAACAGCTAGTAACAAACATTAAATGTTAATATATGTAAAATTAATTTACATATATGTGTTGAATTTAAAAAATAATTTAAATTTTCATTGCAAAGGCTATTTTTTATTGTTACAGAAAATAATTTTCCTTTAACTTTCCCTAAACGGTGTGAGTCGTCAATTAAATGGAATTATAAATCAACTGCTAGATTTATACATTATAATTATTATAATATAATTATAACATTTATACATTAGAATTATGATCCAATTGCGGATGAAAAATCCTTTTGAAATAAAAAGTGGCATGTTATTTATGCTCATTAATTTTAAATTATTGTTTCTATGTAATAGTATCTTATATAATAATTTATATGGGATTACAGGTCATTTTCGTGCGAAACCAACGTTCCGTCTTTTGGACCAATGTCTTAAATCTTCCAAAAGTAAAGCAGTTCAGCGTTTTTCGATACATGATAGTAAGATACAATTATAATTTTACTATTTATTTTTTATTAATAGAAAAATGTATTTAAACCTTTCTTTGTTGCAGATGATGGGAGCATGTTTTTATTTGCTGAAAATTTAAATATTCCATTTAAAACTATTGAAGATTTTATTGAATTTGACCACCAGTTAGAAAACAGCGACTTTCAACAAGAATTTGTGAGTAAAAAGCGTTTAATAATCATTTTAATCATTAAAATATTGAAAGAAAACAATCTCTCCGAGTCAAATAAAACAAAGTCGTCTTTTTAACATTTCGACAGTCCAGCTGTCCTCATCAGAAACTAAAAATTTATTAACAAATTAAATCTCATACAAATGAACAAAATAATAATTACTATATGAAAAATAAAATATAAAGAAAAATAATTACCGATAAAAACTTATGTTAGACTAACAAGTCATAACATGAATAAATCATTTGTTAAAAAATAAATTATTACTTTTAAATAAAATAACCAAACTATAGTGACATATGCCAGTTTATCGCACTTAACAGACCATTGAATGAAAGTGTCAATATTTTAATTATTAACTACCGAGTGATATCTGCTACAATATAACATTTTAATAATTATTGCATAGAGAAAATACTTCTACTTTTTTAAGAAAGCAATATAATGAATAGTTTTAATTATACTATACTAATATACAGTTATATATTACATTTTCGCATTAATAATGAAAGAGTTTTTTTTAACTCATCTTTTTTCTTTTGCAAATTTTTTTACAGAACTATTCATTGCAATGGCTTTTTGATAAAGACCTGAATATTGCAAAAAGTGTTTTGAATATACTCCGAAAATACTTTTCTCGAGATCTTGCCGTCCAATTCACCAACATTAGAAGAAAGGAAAATAAGTTTTTGCTTAAAGATTTTAAAATCCACCAAAGCATTTTAGGTAAGAATTTGTATATTTCGTGAACATGTAAAAAAAAAGTCTTGAACTTTTTCAACTTGAAACTTGAAATAAAAGTACAACTTAAACAACATACTTTAATAAATAATTCTCAGCCAAAGGAGGCAAAATCTAACAAATGTACTCTCTAAATCCGAATTAGTAAATAATTACTATTTTAGCATTTAGAGACACTGAAAAAATGTCTGGTTAACTTAACCAGAAAGGAATGTTAAATATGCCCTTACTATTTTTTCTCGTTAAATTAACTAGAATTCTGGTTAACTTAACTAAAACTCTAGTTGACTTGACCAAAATTCTGGTTGGCTTAACCAAAATTCTAGTTGAGTTAACTAATATTCTAGTTAATAGTTAGTTATTCTAGTTAAACCAGAAAAAATAGTAAGAGCCTATTTAACATTCCTTTCTGGTTAAGTTAACCAGACATTTTTTCAGTGGAGTAAATCGTGCATAAAATTTGCATTTTGTTCTCGACTTTTTTTTATTCCACAAACTCAACTACTAATTTTATTGCTTTTAGATACAATTACCTCTACACATAGAGTTGACAGAAATTCAAATAAGAAAATAGAAAAACTTGTTTCGGATGCAATTGGAAACACATTGATTGGAGCTCGAGATTGGGAAGGAGGTCGAAAAGATCGAGACAGAAGAAACAGATAATTAAAGTGCACATGAACACAAAAATAATAATAATTATTGCTTCTGTTAAAAAAAATGTCTCGTAATAAAGATGTTTGTAAAAAATAAAAGTTACAATTGTATTTTGTACTCTGAAAATTATTTTTCCAATCTAAATTAAAAAAAAGGAAAAAAAACTAGAAATAAAAGTGTTTATTTTTTAATTTCTTCTAGTGTTGCATGTCGACCGATTCGAATAAGTAAAAATCACTATTTTTGTTTTTAAAGTTCGCGATATGTTGTATCTACAGAATCTAAAAGTATTTTTAATAAATCTTTATGGTTCTTAATTATTTATAAATACTACTGAATGCCTTTTACATAATGTTATATTTATTTATTTATTTTCATTTAAAGTACATTATACAAATTTTACGTCGCATTGCATTTAGTTTTAAGGGCATGTGATGAAAAATGACGTAGGTCACGTATATGGGGAAATTTATCTGCCGTTTTACTCTCAAAATAATAAACATATATCGTTATGAAAATTTGTATACATTAATAAAATATCACCAGAATGGTCTATCTGGTACGAATTTATTAATATTTTCGTTTAAAAGTTGTTTCATAAAATTACATCTTACACTTCGCAGATTCTTCGCAGAATTTTGTGCGATTCCATAGCTCATTTATGTAATTTCGGAGCAAGTACCCGATTTTAATGAAACTTCAGAATTATCATTTATTTAATAAGACTAATATTTTTGCCAAATATTAGCTCAAAATATTTGTTATTTTAGGAGATTTGTTATTTTGACAAGAATTTTGAAATTCCAAAATCTACCGTTTTATTAACCATATCGAGGTAATTTTTTTTTTAAAATGTCCAGAAAAACATGAGGATTATTTTTACTTAATAAGATTTTTTAATATTTTTACAATTAAACAAGTTATTAA
>WNHD01004419.1:0-11224 GCA_011057455.1 Ganaspis sp. Gsp50 | reverse complement strand
TTTACCTCTCTTTTGTTATACACTTCATCGGCTCTCATTCTAAGGAGTTCTAAACACCAAACTAGTCGTCATAAAACTATTGGAGATTAAGATGTCTATCTAATTCCGGTAATGAGATGAGAATCACGTTCGAACCCTAACCATCTCAATGATCAGTTTGACCTGACACTATGCTGCAAAAAAATATCACCCCACTCATTGATGGAGGAGTGAAAATTAAGGGAGGTCTTACCTCTATCATAAAATTAAAAACCGAGGTGCAATTGGTTGTCAAAAATGGTAATGAGAGAAACATTATCCCTGCCTACTTTTGGGATTTTATACTGATGCTTAAGGGAGCTTCCTTGGAATGATTGTGCGATGGAAAAGTCAGTCTTGTCCCTTTGCTCTGGGTCTTTTAAATTGGTCCAGGCATTGTTTAATGACTTACGTGTTTGACTACAATTCTTACCTAGGTGTAGAATATTGTGACTAACCCGTTGTCTTTAATTCCGTCTTTGTTTATTTTTCTGTGACAAGTTATCTTAGGAATAATTGTGTGCACGAGAGATTTCTCCTTAGGGCAGGATCTAACCCTAGATTTAGTATTTACGTAAGTGAAAAACTGAATAAGTGTCGTTCCAATTTAATTCTTTTAAGCATTATATGCACACACATGTGAAATTAAATTATTTCCTTGTCATTTTGTACCGTTTAATTTGCATTTGCCTAAAATAAATACTGATGTTTGTAAAACCTAATTTTGAATGTTGAAATTAAATATTCACATAAATTGTTTATTTGCTTTATCCTATCCTTTATTAAACGCAAAAGAATAAGGTAAGGTGAGACCTCTCGTTGACAGGCGTAATCCTAGTTCTTACTAACCGATCGGTAAGAACGCAAAAATAATTAGATATTTATCAAGTCAATATTTTACTATATATATCTATTGATTTCTAATTTTAGTCTTTGTTTATAATAAGACGTAACAGTATTGTTACTTCTAATATTATTAATAATATACTTATTAATTTAAGATGTAACTTTTTTTACGAATATATATATTTTGTCTAAATAGCTGAAGATAATCCCTAGAAAAAATTCTATTAACAAAAAATGAAAATACAATCCATCCTTCAATTTCTGTTACGATTTTTAGGAAAATTAATTACAATTGCCTTTAGCCTAAAACAATTTTTATAGAACCTAATTTAAATTAAAATTTGTGTGCAACAAACCTTGTGTTTATTTCCGTTAGTGTGGTCACTGAAGACTGGGCAATTCGAGAATCTTCTGAATCCGCATTGAAAGACCAAACGCTCTTTAGATTTAATCGGTTTCAAATTGTCACCAGCGCGTTTCAAAACTACATTTAAAAGCGACATTTTCTGCTCATGTGGTAATAAACCAAAAGCAATTAAAGGTGCTTTTGCAATACAGTGTGCTTCGAAAAGATTTCGGCTGACATTTTTGACATGAATTGTTACATACCAACCCGGCTATAAAAATAAAAAATATACTAATTAATTTAATCAACAAATTTCTTAATTTTATATTTCTATGCTACTCTATTTTAAATTTCTAAATTTCTATTCTAAATTTCTATCCTATACCTTAGAAACAAAAAATTGCAGGTTGTAGTTGATAAAGTTTTTAGTTAATTAAAGCCTCGTTTTTAATTATTTGTAAACAAAGGGAATTCATGAATATTTTTGTGTATACTAAAATGAAACTAAAATAACGAAATAATTGAACTGTATTTTACCATAGCACCACACTTTTCCTCGGCATTTTTTAAAACTCTTTTTCGAGTTCTTTCGAAGTTCTGGAACTGGAATATTCTTGCATAATCTCCAGGTAAATTTTCCTTTGGATCCCAAGGTGTTGCTCTAAATGATTCGAGACCCCGATATTTCTGAAAGCGAAGTTTCGCAAACATATTTTGTGGCGTGTCTACTTCATCAGGAAATTCTTTATCCATCTTTGCTTCTGCAAATGAAATATATTTTTACAAACACAAGCTGATAAATCAAAAACTAATTCAACAAATACTCCGAGAAGCTGTTTCATATTTTACAAAATTAAATGATAAATTAAATAGATTAAATTACAAATTAATTTAATATTCTTTAATTCTTATGATCATTGGAAGTAAATTTCTAACAACTTAACATCATTTGGAAATTTTCGTCCTCTAGAAACGAATTCTTACGTTTAATTTTCTCCAGTTCCTTTCTTTCCTCATGAAAATCCATTTCTTCGTCATATCGCTGATCGTCAAAAGCAACTTCAGATAAGGTCACTGTGTCATATTCTTCATCCTCTTCTGATTGTTTTTCACAGTCGGATTCCATGTTTTCTTCCTCAACTGACATTTCGTCTTCTGAACTCGAATCATCATCAACATTTTCTAAAATGTACATAAAAAAATGTAACAAGTGATAATTTTGTAATTTTTTTTATTAAAATTTAATTTTGTTATTATTTTTTTTTTTGTAATCACAGTCAAAATTAAAAATAAATGCCAACCAGCATCTTCATCAGGAATCCAAGCAGCTTGATATCCTGAAGTTCCTTTAGGAACAATTTTGACTAGTTTCTTTTTTTGTTGATCTTCCGCTTCCTTTAATTCTTCTTCTGTAGGCCAGGTCTGTTCTGCGTTCAATGGATCTACAGTATTTTCTGTTTGCAACGATTCCTGTAATTATTGTTTACAATAACAATAAAAAAATCGCTACCAAATTGTAATTTCAAAACATTTTAAAACAATAACCTTAATTGATTTACCTGTTTATTTGGATCTGCCGTTTCGAAGACCGAAGATTCTTCTTCCATTAAAACATCGCCTCCATTTTTTTCTTTCTCAAGAGGATAAGGATCCTTCAAAATATCGATACGAGATATCTGAAAATCTCCTAAACCCGGCAAGTGAATTAAATCATTTGCGGACAAAGGTTTTCCTCTTAAATATCCAGACACTTCGAGTATTCCGTCATTTGAGTCCTAATTACAAAACATTTTGTTTTTAAATATGATAATGAAATGATAAAAAAATGAACAAAAATACCAAATCATTGTAATAAATAAAAAATATTTTAAAAAGTAATAACTGATTTCAATAATTTCTTTAATGCATTACAAAAAGTATTTTTTCATAATAAAAGAGCATTTATGATTGTAAATAATAAATTAAAATTTACTTGTGAAGAATATTTTAGCTTCTCTCCAATCAAGTAGGCTCTCTTGCTTCGATAAAAGACATTTCTTTGTTTCTGAGAACCAACACGGCGTAAAATATTCAAGGCATCTACGGGTTTGTTCAAGAGAGACATTTTTTCTTCCGGTAGCCATTTGGTGATTTTATTCTCAATCAACTGTTTATACTTTTGTCGTTTCTGTTTCAAGGAAAAAAGAAAAAATGAAAGAAAACATTAAAAGAGAATTTAACGATTAAAAATGTAGATAACAGAAGAAATTATTTTATTAAACTACTATTAATCAATTAACTTTTTTAATTTTTTAACCTTTTGGGGAACAGTTTCAAAATTAGTAAGTGCAAATGCAGATGTGGGTAGACCTTGAGCAAGGCCAGTTAACATTATATTTTCACCCCAGGCATCAATGACTTCTTCCAATGCATCGCCTTCAATATTTGATTTGGCTGACATTAAAAATAAAAGTGTGTCGGAAACTTTTATTGCATCCAGTGTTGCAATTGTATCACCAACTGGAGGAACGATCAATGTAAATCGTTGTTTAATTCTGGAAAGGCTGAACAAAAAATATAAAACTATGAAATAAAAAAGTGAATATATTGAAACTTTCGAATAAAAAGTAAACATAGAAAATAAGAGTACAGATTAATTAAAGAGTATACCTATAATTATTTATTAATATAACAACTAATGATGGAACATCAAAACGGATGTTCTTATCTAATAAATAAGCATGTCTTTCTTCAGAAACATATACTTTATTTACGTTTTCGGTAATGAACTCAAGCTTATTAATTGATTTTTGATTGCTATGATAGCAGTGTTATTTCCATTGAAAATTTAATTTTCTTTCTTTACACTTAGTTTAATTTTGTCATTCAAACTAATCGTTCACTCTGTGCCATAATAAATATGAATAAAAGAAAACGTAAGAGTCTAAGCTTGGCTAGTAAATTACAAATTATTAAAAAAGTTGTAGTAGGAGTGAAGAAAAAAAAGATATTGCTGCAGGTTGCGCAAAAGTTCATTCAAGAGAATGAAAATGTAGCGGAGGAAATTTTCTGTAGTCTAATTAAGATACGCGATTTCTGTTTGAAAACTAGAAAACAAAAGCAGACTCAAATTACTGATTTTTTAAGTTGATGTAAACAAGTGTAAATAACGTTCTATAAATAATTCTATCATGATTCTCTTGTTTGAAGTTATAGATGAAGTTTTTTAAGACTATTTTGTCTTAAAATAAATGACTAAAAAAAAATATTTGATAACTCGAATTTTTGAAAGCACAAGTCTTCCGACACTTCCGAGGGTGGATCAGGACTCCAAAATAAGAGTATAAGGATTTTTTAGTGGGTCAGGCCGGTAGTAGTTCGCCGGTTTATTTTTGTTTTATTTTTGTTTACCATCCCCACGTACCCTCGGATTTGGCCCCGAGGGATCTGTTAGCAGATTTTTTCCAGAATCCCCTAAGCAAATAAATAAAAAAAATATTCTTTTATGGATGTAGGTTGGAAAAAATCTAAGGATAAAATTACCGCTCTATTCTGTGCAAATGCAGATGGTTCTTTGGCGCTACCTCTCTTAATAATTGGTAAATTTCGCAGTCTACTAAAGGAAGTTCTCAATGCCGTAAATAAAAATTTCAAAGTGGAATATTTACCATCAAACGTCACATGATTAATCCAACCGATGGACCAAGAAGTTAAAAAGAGGACAAAAAGAGCGTATGTAAAGACTATTTTTGTTTTTGTCTTTGGTGGTTTTTCGCTTGAGTTTTTTATTTAACGTTGAATGTTTTCTTTTTGAATTTTGAGTTCTGTTTCGTGTTCGATTTCGTTTGTCATGGTGGGGGTCGCATGAATATGTATATGTGAATGTATGTGTAATGCTGTTCCCAAAAATTGGGATAAAGCGAAAAGGAAGCTTGAGATAATTATCACAAGCCAGATAAATATAACTAAAACAGAGAAAAGCTTCAAAAATATTCTGAAGGGTGATAAGTTACCTGGACGCAAATATCAATAAAATTGAAGAATGACAGGAAATGCCCATGAAGGGACGAAAGGGAAAGGTCCCATAAACAAAGGGTGGCTTTGGGTTTTACTTGTTTCAAGAAACGAGGTGACCAGAAGACCGGGAGAGGAATTTCGATGGGGGCGGCAGTTACCTTCCGATTCTTCGTTGAAGAAGCAACTGAGGTGTTATAAGTGATTTGTTTTGATTTGGTCGTTATATTTAAGAGCAAATAAATTTGACATTAGAAGTGGCTTCGGTATTATTCTTTACAGCGTATCGAAAAGAATTTCTAACTTTCTTGTTATTTGCACATGAATCGATGTCAGTCAATCATTTGCAGAAAATTCACAACTTAAAAAGTGCTGTTATATGCTTGCAAAAGCATTTCAATTTGTTCCCTGAGCAAACTTAAAATAAACCTGGAACAAACTTCGAGGTGTGTAGCTAAAAGGAGATCCCTTATAGCGAATCGTTGGAGGACAGAACATTTTATTCAGTAGTAAAAAGTATTATAGGTAAATATTAAATACATTTGAAAAAAATTAAGCAAGTTTAATTATTTCAATTCTAAATAGAACTGTGTTTCAAAAGAAATGAAGAAGTGCAAAAAACCTTTATTATATACTTAAATATTTGAAATTCATAAAATCATTGCAATTTACACTGATTTTACAATATTCGTTATTTAATAACGAAAAAACAAAACAACTTTATTCTTAGCTCTTTTTATTCGGAATTTAGTTAATATAAAACTAATTCATAGGCAGAAATTTTATTATTGTTTTAAAAGAAGAAATAACTAATTTGAAACTTTTAAAAAAATTTAAGTGGATAACTATTATTATGAACGATACTGTAATTCATATTCAGAGTATTTATGACATATCGTTACATTTCATTTTATAACTTATTGTGTCAAATAGATCTTAAAGACTTTCATCATCCGACAGCGACTTTGGTTGTGTTATGATTTCTCGGATCCAAAATGGGAACAAAGTAGTATTAAACACATAATAAAATCTGTCATTCTCAAGACTTCTGACCTACTTAAGGTAGAAAATTTAAATGACCAATTTCCGGAACCTCTCCAATTTGCGAAAGGAATATTGTTTGCAACTGAGTGAGCGAACGAGGAAGTTGTTCCGGGGTTGCTACTTAGTGCCTAATAAAAATTTGCTTTGTTCAAAATATTTTATAGTTTGTAGCCTCTCCAGTGTAGAAAACAAGGGCGATTTGATTTGGAGATTGGGGACTTTGGGAGAGAACATTTGGTCATCACTAAAATAGGAAAACATGACCACGAAAACATCTTCCCCCAATCAAATTCAATTTTCAGAAATAAAAATATTGAAGAAATCCCAAATTTAAAAATCCCCGTAGACAATAAACAAATTTTAATTGATTCAAACATTGATCTAAATAAAATATTCAATTGTAAGGATCTAAATGTAACATAAAACCCATTAGACAAAGCAAATTGTTTAGCAAGTTTTCCAGTACAGGTTCTAAAACACCATAGGTGTTAAAAGTTTTGAACAAGTGAATGTTTTACCAGATAGTACATATGTTAAAGTTTTGGATGGTTTTAGAAACCTAGTGTCATCATAAAAGAGACAACCCTATGCTATCTTTTCACTAATGTGGGCACGAAGTTAAGAAGTGATGAACTATTACGTGTGAAGGCTCCAGAAATTCAAAATTCCTTAGTTCGACATTCAAGTACAGACTTAGGCTAAGTAGTAAAGGAAGAAATAGTTCATGAGGATGACTCTTATGCGTTTCTGTCAATCAATGAAAAATCATTTTTGATTGGCAAAGTATTGAGTTTTGGTTATATGACTGAAAAAGTTTAAAAGATTTGCAGTATTCGAAAACGTTGGTACCAGTTACAGAGTGTAAGACTGTGAAAAGTGTTGGTTGTCGATGTACCTGGTACTCTTTGAAGAGGAATAATACAGTACTTGTTCCTAATTTTGAATTTTCACATGGATTTCATAATATTTTATAGCATATTTGTACTATTTCTCGTCCAAGAGTACGAAATGAAAATCTAGTTGTTGAAAAAGAGACTTTCTAAAATTTTAACTATTTTCAAAACGTTTAAAGCATAGTTGTAAATAAAGAGATTATCTCCGTCTAAAAAATGCAATGAATATTTCTAAAAATCCGTAAATACAAATCTTGAAATTAATGAGGATCTGAGGATCTGAGGTGAAGTGACTTCGTTTATAATGAAAATATATTTTTCCAACAATGGATTGAATATATTATTCTATACTTTTATTTACATTGTAATCTAATAAAGATAACGTTTTCCTCAACTGTAGTTTGAATATCAACTTACAGTTTGACTACTTTTTAATCATACTTTACTGAAATTCTATAAAATTTTGCTTAAATATAAAAATATAAAATTTTGCTGTTTTTCTTTAATATATCACAAACATTTTTTTCCACTACACGTGCCTAAAATTTTCTCAAATGCCCATGTATCCCCGTTTTCTTCTACTTTTGGAATAAAGTTTACCCAGATCAATTTCTCCATGTAAAAGACATGCGCGGCATCATGATTTTATTCCTGTAAATTTGCAACTACAAGCAAGAACATTTTCCTCTGCTGATAAGTTTGAATTATATGATATTAATTATAAGAAAATTCCGGAATTACATGAAGGAGCATGGGTTTTTAAGGAAAAACGAATTCCATTTCTTTGGAAAAAAAGGTTGACTTGATGGGATAAAATTTAACAAGTAAAGAGGATAATGCCATTCTGCTCAATTCTTAGAATATGAAGTGACCATCTACAATCCTCATTATTTCCGAAGAATTACTAATAGACTAATCAAACTTCGAATAAATCTTCCAGACTAACAATCAGATTAACAAGAAAAATATGAAAGAAAATGTTCTAAAACGAAAAAGGATTTGTTGATTGATCTTCTGAAACACCAGATACCATTTTGAAGAAAGAAACAAACAACAATTCAATCCGACTATTTCAAGATAACGACAAATGTGAAAGTGCTCAGGATAATTTTAAAATTACTAAGAATTCAAGTTTTTAGAATCTGAAGTAAAGGAGTGATGACTTTTCTCCATAAATCGCAAATTTGATCTAATCGCTCTCAACGAAACGAGAGACAATTATTAAACACAACTGCTGAAAGCTGTCATAAAATGACTGGTTGTGAGTACACACATATTATAAACAAAATAGATTCAATTTTGAAGGAAAATGAAGAACTTAAAAGAAAACTAGTGGTAACTATGTCGAGTAACTCTGAAATAAACCAACCTAAAAATTAGGGTAACATGTTGAAATGACTTCTAGAATGTGCTCTCCATAATGCTAATATATAACTTAAAGAACGGCGGTATAATAATGTTATAAAAAAGCTTCCTTTTCTTATAATGTATTCCATTGGCGATTGAATATATTAACAATTTATTAATTTCTCTGAGAAAATTTGTCACTCCCTTCAATTACAGTTGTTGGGAAAAAATGTATTCTAATAAAGTTTTAGTTGAAGGAGAATTTCGAACTAGGGAATAGAGAATATTTCTTCAGGAAAGAAAATATCCTCTAAAAATATATATTTTTGAAGAGGCTACAAGAGCAGATGGACAGATTCAATACAATTCTGCATCGAATCAGATTGTTGGCTTTAGATTGCCATTAGATGTTAATGGAGTTCCAATAGTTGGATCTTATCCTGCCATATCAGCTGCCACGATTTGTAACTATTTGATAGCAATTATGTATACTGCATTATAGTTCAACCTGGTTGTAATTAAGCAGATTTATTTTGTTTAACAATGTATGAAACAAACAACAAGTTCCACTCATTACGAGTGATAAAAAGGTGGAAGTGAATGAAAGAGAAATGTAAAGAAGAGAGAATTAAAATAGTTGGATTCTCCTCCGATGGTGATACTCGTCTTCTAAAGACCATGGATTTTCATGTAATCTCAGCAAATACAGCTACATTTTGGAAGTGGTTTCAGGCCAAGAAAGTCGTCGACCATCTACATATTCAAGATCATATTCACATTGGAACGAAATTAAAAAATAGACTACTTAAACCATCTACTATTTTGCCTTTCGGTAAGGGTTTTATTATTTCTAGCAAACATCTTCTAGAACTAATACAAAAAACAAGTAGGAATCAGCACAAACTTTGAATGTCTAATATTAACCCAAAAGATAAGATGAATTACTGAGCAGTGCAAAAAATGTACGATGCAAAAATTGCTACCATACTTCGAGATCAGGTCAAAAAAGCGTACTGCTACTCACTTGGACTTAATACGAGAAGTTGTTGATGCGTATGTTCTACCTGATCCGAAACCTTTGGAGCGAGTAACAAAGATATGGGAATGACTCTCTTTCCTAAGAATGTGGAGGTCCTGGATTTTAAAACAGGATGGTTATTTACTTAATAACAATTTTATCACTTTAAATGTCTGTTATTGTATCGAAATTAATGCTTATTACTTAATATAATCAGCAATCATAAGATTTAGAGATAGCAAAGAACCTAGTTTATTTTCACCATAGTTATTCTCAAGTTAGCCTTGTGAAACTACATTCAGAAGATTGAGATCAACAACAGTTTCTCATTGTAGAGTAGTATCATGTTCAATCTTAGAACTTGAAAACTACTTCAGAAGAATTGCTTTATTAACTTAAACGTATTTAAAATCAGAAGAATTTATATTTCCGAGACATCACAAAGAAGTTCAAACGTCTGATGCCATGCCTCACATTTCTACCTCTCTTCTAAGGATTCAATCCTGCTTTACGTTTTCTATCTTCAACTGAAATTGATTCAAATCAAGATGAATTTCATTCTGAAGATCATGGTGATAGTTTAGATGAACATGATACTAACAGTTATACAGAAAGCCTTGAAGAAATGAATGTTAAGGAGAAAAATAGTGAGATCGATAATGACTAAGAACAAGAAGACAATTGAATTGATTATCTGGTTCGTTAGGTCAGAAAACATGCAATTAGGTAAATGTGAGAGAAACCAGTCCATCTATTCTAGTATCTGATGGAGAAGGTAACCCAGCTATTATAAAAGAGCAAACTTTACTATAATCGAAAAGTATTTGGAATATGAATATCAGTTCCGATAGATTGCAAAGGGTAAAAGCAACACTTATTCATAGAGATTCCTCGCGCTCTAAAGGATTAGGATCTCCAGATCAAGGACAATTTATTTCAGATGCTGGTTAGTGTGCTTTTATATCAGAGTACGGTTCCATTGGACATATTCTCGCATTCATTTACCTAAGAGGATCAAGCAGAAAGAATCAAGAATATTCTAAAATATCTGCTCCTGTTTAGCCTGCATGTGCTTACAGTTTAAAGTAGATCAAAATCAAAGTATGTCCCTAATTTATATGGACGCACATGGATACAACGATCTTAAATATTATATTTGCACAGTATCGAGACCCCAAATGAAAGGAAATAAGTTAAAATTATTATAAAATTAAGTTCAATTCCAGGTTTAATTTTAACTAATACTTCATAATTTTAAGTAATGTTCTCTTCTGATTGTGAATTTAATTTAATTTTATTTAAAATAATTGTAAGTTATTATCGTTCTGTGTACATTGCTTATTTAAATACAGGAAACTAAATTATGTGCTCATGATTACATGTTCCGTACTTTAATTACTAAAAATACTCCGCAATACTCCTTTCGGCTTAATGTGTAATGGTTGTTAAATATACCGTAATATAGTGTAATAGTTTGGTAATATAACGTATAATATAACACATCTCTTAAAGAAAGTGATATCTCACTTCAAGAAATTTAGGGTGTAGGATAAAAAAATTTTTTTATGTTGCGAACTTTAGTCGCATTGTCTTCAAACTTCTCGGTAAGTTCTATTAAAGTTGTGACGTTGTAAAATTCCTCTAATTTTACAACTCACAAATTGTAAACAATTTTAATTCAATTTCTGTATCAATTTAATTTATTTGATTGTCTGATCT
>WNHD01004418.1:0-11225 GCA_011057455.1 Ganaspis sp. Gsp50 | reverse complement strand
TTAAAAAATTTCTTGGTAAAATAATGAAAAAGTTTAAATTCTATTTTAAAAATATTTGAATTCTGGGAAGAAAAAAATCTTTAATTACAAAAATTGAACTTCTCTTTCAAAGTTTGGACTTATAATTTTTTTTTACTTCATTTGAAAAACTTTTTACAAATCTAAAAAATTTTAATTGTTATTTGATATTTTGAAGTTAAAATACTTTTTCCACATAGTATTTATAATAATTTGGATTTCTGATTAACTATTTTTTGATGTACAAAGAACGTAATTTGGCCAGACATAAAACGTTTTTAAAACGTTCTAAAAATGTTTTATTAACGTCCTTAAAACATGATCCATGAGGTCAAGTTTGGAACGTCTTTAAAACGTCCTAAGTAAGTTTTTTGTCCAATGTTCTAGAAACGTTCTAAAAAATACGTTTTTGGAACGTTATTTAAACAAGTGTCCCCTCAGGGAAATTATTTTTTTTCAACTTTTTCATAAATTGGGCTACAGAGTTGCAACTTTTTTTTAATTTTGCAACTTTTCGAGGACATTGTAATTTAGCACAAATAAAACGCTAAACATAATGGTTTTTAGAAATGTTTAAAAAATTTATGTTGTATATTATACTTTTTTACAAATTGAGCTTCTGGGTTGCAATTTTTTCGGGATTTTTTAATTTTTTGAAGCCATTAAATCTAGGCATAAACAAAAAACTAAAAATATTTTACAAATGTTTAAAAAAATTTAATTATTCATTATCTAATTTTGATCTAACAGAGCTAGAAAGTTTCAATTCTTTTCTAAATTTTGCAACTTAAAATATGTTTTCTAAACAATATACAGATTACAAAAAAATTATTCGAGCAGATAATATAATAGTGAAATCACGTATTTTTGGACAAAACAAATTAATATTTTAGAGTGTAGTACTGATTTTTACGGGTTATAATCACTCCTACTTCTCAAAAAAAGAAGAACTTTCGACATACACAAAAAGTGGAAACATCTAGTTCAATTTGTGAAAAAGTAAAAATAAACAACGTACTTTCTCTAAACAACTGCGAAAGTGAGTTGCGAAATTGAGGAATAATTACAATTCTTTTGTCTAATTTATGAAAAAGTTGACAATAAATAATTTCATTTGTTTAAACAAATCTTTACATTATTACTAAACTTATTTATTGTTTTTAGCTTGGTTCAAGTGGATTAAATAATTATAAAATCGAGAAAAAATTGCAACCCAGTAGCTCAGTTTGTAAAGAAATATAAAATAAACAAAGTACTTCGTTTAAACAATTCTAAAAACTATCATTTTTAGCTTTTTATTTGTGCTTGATTACAATGGCCTCGAAATGTTGCAAAATTGAAGAAAAATTGCAACTCTGTACCTCAATTTATGAAAAAGTTGAAAATAAACAATTCAACTTTGCTTAACAAATAAAAATTGAAAAATTGAAATAATTAAAAAGTAGCTCCAGAGATCTCTTAAGAATTTATTTAGCTTCAAAATGAGACAAAAAACTTTAAATCGGTTCATGACTGTAGGCTCTAGACCCTTTTGAAACTTTTGCCCTAATGTAAAGTACAATTTTTTTCTTCTTGGATATGATTGGTCATTAATAATTGATAAAAAAAATAGTAAAAGAATAGGCGCAGAAGTTGAATTAATTTTAATTTGTTTAAATAAATTGTTTATAATTTGATCCAATGACGTTACATAATAAAATGAAACATATTAATTCGAAGGGACACTATTTTTATGTAATCCTACCAAAAATTGTTATGTTAAAATTCATTGACAATTTTTGCAGATATAAAATAAGTTTTAAAAAGAGGATATATAATTAGTTTAAAAATAAGTCGAACAAAAAATCAAATTTCGCAAAACTGTACGAATTATTTTTTTTTAATTAATATTTCGAACCGAAAAAAAATTGACCACTTCACGAATTTTGACTCTATAATGCTCTTTAAAGCCTCGAACCATGCAGAAATAGAATTATCTGTACATTTCGAGGAGAAAAAGAGGGCTTAATTTATACAGCGATTATTAATTATTAAATAATACAAATACAAACAAAAATTATTTTTTTATGCTCTTTGAGTCTTGAATTTTCGAGGTCTTAGAGCATAAATAGAGGACTTAAATTGTGACTTGGGTAGTTGACAATATTTTGGTTCAAGTTTTGTTGAATCATATTATGAGGATTTCCGAAGAAAAAGTGGAAGACTTTCTTCATTTTTGACAAAATTACAGGTTTCTGATTTTTAACTACACATTTTCAATTCAATTTTTTGTGTCTTATACAAACAGACAGACACTTTTGTAGAAACCATTTTTTTCCATCAGGGGGTCTGAAAACGTCGAAAAATGAAAGAATTGGAGAAAGTCAGAAATCGCACAAATTGAATACTTTCTCAATATTGACGTGAATGTAATAAATAATCAGTAAAATAAAATATAATAAAAATCAATATTTTAAATATTGGCTGTCTAGGTTAACAATATAGATTTACTATTAACGTCGTCCAATAAAACCATCTTTTAAAAACTTACTATTCATCTAGTTACAGAAAATTCAATGTGAGATGTTTAACTTCATTGTTTATGTCTTTTTATTAAATATTTTGAAATTTTATAGAAAACAAAGAATTTTTACAAATTATTATTGATGGATCAGGTAAAATAATGCCTTGAGATGACTTAGTTAAAATTATGATAAATTACTCCCAAAGGTGTGCCTATTTTTATTTAATTATAGTAAACAATAATTTTGTATTTCTTTTCTTGTTCCCTTAAAATGGTCCACCAGGACTCAAGGAACTCTGGTATAAAAACGTTTAAAATAAATAAGTAATTAATTAAATTACTCTTTAAAATTGCAAAATAATACACTTTTTTATTTTTCTTACAGACTCACTAAGAATTATAGTTCGTAAGTAAATTATTTTTACTTTTTGAAAACACTTTATTTATAAGTAAATACTCCAAGTTATCTTCGATTTAGTAGTACTGACAATGCGTTGAAATCAGCAAGTATGTATTAAATATAGCTAAGCTTGGTTAAGAATTTGATACGACACAAACAAGACTATGGCAGTTGCATTGCTTCCCAAACTTGAAGTACCTATAAGAAGCAAATCAATGCTTTCACATAATTTTAGCCTTTCGTAAATCCTACTAAAATAAAAGTAATTTTCTTCAAAAATGTTTAATCAAAAAATGTTATATGAATTTTTCTTTGTAAACATATTCAATTTGTGGCTAAGGAAGTATGATATAAGTATGACAGAGTATGTTATAAGTATGGTATAGTATGGGAAAGCATAATATAAGTTTTGGGTTCGCAAATTACGAATTTGAGGTCATGTCCAAGAACTCGGTTGATAAGTTAGGAATCTGCGTTAATTTATATTTTTTCCTGAATTTTTTTTTTTAAATAGCAATAAGTCAGACATTCATGACGCAGATGAAGGTTTCCTACGATGATTCCCACAATTTGAAAGTAATATCTTTTTTCGTTCTGCTGTAAGTAGTGAGAAACTAGTGAGTCGATAACAAACTTACCGACATATTATAGTTTCTCACTACTTGCAGCGAAACTAAAAGAGATATTTCTTTCAAACTTTGGGAATGATTGTAGGAAACCTTCAAGTGCATTGTGAATGTCTGACTTATTATTATTTTTAAAAAGAAACTTCAGGAAAAAGTAAAAATTAACGTAGATCCCTAACTTATCAACCGACTTCTTGGATATGACCTTAAAGTAAGTTTTTAAAATTCAAAACGGCGGATCAATTATGGCGGATTTGTTTCTAAGAAAATAGTTCCTTTCTCTTATATCTTACGTTACTCAATGATTCTTAGATGCGCTACGAATTTAATTTTAGCTACCTTAAATTCAAAATGGCAGATTTTATATGGCTGACGAATTTTATAAAAAATTGTTATTTTTGCGTGAATCTTGTTATTCAGGTTTTTTTAGGATCGCCGATTACGAAAAAGATATATCAGCAACTTTCACCATATTAGCCGTCAATCTACACTTCACAGACAAAAAGAATTTGTAAAATATGAGACATTTTTTGCAAAAATGCTGAAAAATGCATGTCAGTTACTGAGAATTTGGTTTGAAAACTAAGGAATAATGTTCCTTATAAATTTAATTATTTTTTAAAAAAGAGCGTCTAATGAAGGAAAGCGAACGAATAAGTATATTCGACAAACTTGCTGATGGTACAAATTTTGTTGTAAAAATTGATGTAACACAGTACCATCATTATACTACTGGACACCGTTAAAGAGATTATGCTACTTACTAAGGGAGATTCGGGTGCAGTGAGAAATGCGAATTATTTCTATTATTCTTGTGATTAGTAATGGTTTAATTAATGTTAAATTTCTGATGTAAAGTATAAACTTTTTCTGCAAGCCTTAGGTGCGTGTGTATTTATTATTTTTTATTCTAGCAAGTGACACATAATTTAACCACTCATAAATATTTTTTTGATACGTGTTTTCTATGTTCTAAACAAATTTTTCGAAGTTTAAAAAAAAAATATTCTGGATGAAAATGAATTACTTTTAGTTATCTTTAAAAGTGTATAAAAGTTAAATAATAATTAGCGATTCTTTTGTTGATATGCACATTTGTTTAAAATAGTTTCAAATCGGTTGAAGTGGGAAATCGCTTGTTGTGTGAAGTGGGAAGTGTAATTTACCATTTACTAAGTGCAGCGATTTAAAATTTCAATAAGAAGATCAGATAAATTTATTTCCTTCAGATTATTATAAAGTGTTATAGAATTATATACTTTATCACACTACCTAGTGCCGAATATAGATATTTTTAAACGGAGATATTTTTATTTCATATATATTATATATAAAATAAAAAAATTATTTTAATTTTAATTACTAATAAATAATAACTATTATATATAATTAATTATGTTTTTTTAATTTCCCTTTTACGGGCTCGAAGGGCTCCCGCTCCCTTTACAAAAACTTAAACTTATTCAAAAACCTTAATTCTATCTTATAAACTAACGCCAAACTGAAAACTAACATATCGCACGCTTAAAGACGGACGGTGTTTACTCTATTTAATTGAATTTTGAAAAACGCCAGTGCCAGGGCTTCCGTTTCCTAACCTCTTTCCGACTCTCATATTCGAGCTTTTTACAACTTTTACTTTTAACTTTTAATTTTAATTTGCATGATATAGGCCAGTCCCTACTTTCATTTCCTCCCTCCTTTTCTCCAAATACCTCATCCATTTTTCTCCCTGCCCGTTCTCATCCAGCACCCAAGACACACACTCACCTAATTCCTTTCCTTCCTCATTTTCTCCCGTGCACCTATCCATTACATGTGCCCAATCCTTTAATTCATACCCACACACCCTACACTTTTTCTCATCCTCATCCATCCAGTACAAACATTCCCTCATGCCTTCACCCATTCTAAACCTTATCACTCTATTCCATTTACTCTCTTTTTTAAAATTCTTTAAATAACTCGGTAATCCCCCTTTCCTCACCATCGCATACCATCTGTTGTATCTAGACTCTCTAATCTTTCCTAGTCTTTCTTTACTATCTTTTCTCCTCCAGTACTTTTCAATTTATTTCCAATTCTCTAGCCTTTTTTCCTTCTCTTCCTTCCACACATCTTTCTTTTTCCCATCTAAAGTCGCTCCTTTCCCCCTTCTCCTCTCTCTCTCTTTTACCTCTTTTTAACAAATTTGTGCTAACCTACTTCCCTTGCCACACTTAAATTTTTCCTCCAGCCCCCACACCCTCTTTCTCTGTCTATCCCACATCCTTTCCCTTCCTAGCTCATCCCTAATCATATACCCTGGGCATCTGCCACTCACTCCCATCGTCCATCTCACAAACCTATCATTCAGCCTCTCAACTCCCTCTCTTCCTTTCCACCCCCAAATTTCCACACCGTAACTTACTACCGACCACACTAAAGTATCGAACAACCAAATTCTTCTTTTCCAATCATTCTTGAACTTTGACTTACCAATCCCCCACACTTGTACCATCACCTTTCCCGCTTTTTCCACCCTCTTTCTTATATTCAACTCACCACCTCCATTTGAAGCAAACCAATAACCCAAATAGCAAAAGTTTTTAACTTCTTCCACCTCCTTTCCATTCATCTTCCATACATCTCGATTCCCATCCATTCTTTTCATAAATCTCATTATTTTCGTTTTCTCTACATTCACCCATAAGTCTTTCTCTCTCACATATTTTTCAAATTTTTTTAATAACAGACGCATCCCACTTTCCTCTTCTGCCAGTAGCACCAAGTCGTCCGCATACGCCAGGGTATATATCCTAGTTCTTCCTAACACTACGCCCCCTTTACCGCTTCTTAATAACTTTTCTTCCAAATCCGCTATTAAAAGGTTAAAGAGTACGGGGCTGAGCGGGCAACCCTGCATCAGTTCCCTACCCAAGCAAGACTCTCTTTCATATTTGCCTCCCACTCTTACTCTTACTCTGGGTTCCTCATATATCTCCTTTTTCCTTTCTATTATTCCCTTTTCTATCCCTTTCTTCTTCAATACCTTCCATAAAATCCCCCTGTTTACTGACGGAAATGCGGACTTAAAGTCCACAAATACTGCCACCAGTTTTCAACTTTTCTTTTCTAATCTCCTATTCACTAGGTGGTTCAACACATAAATCTTATCTACTGTACCCATTCCTTTTCTTAACCCTGTCTGATTATGTGGAATACTTCCCTTCTCCTCTACGATCTTCTCCAGACGATTCTGAATCACCTCTGCATACACTTTATACTCTACAGGCATCAGTGTGATTCCCCTATAGTCCTCCACTTTCCTTCCTTACTCCTTTTTAACTATCGGAACAATTACTCCTGTTTTCCTTTCTTCTGGCCAACCTTCCCTGTCCCAAACTCTGCTTAAGATCTCCCACATTTCCTCTTTAACCTTTTCTCCTCCATATCTCTAAAATATCTCGTCCATTCTTCAATGTCTATCTCCTTCCTGTCTTTTCTTTCTCTCCCTATTTATGACTTCCCATTCCCTACCTTCTCTGATTGCACATTCAATTCTGTCCATCCATATTTTCCTTCCCAGCTCTTTTTTCTCCTCCAGTAATTTCTCCTGTACTTTATGCCTTCTATTACACTTTTTCTTATCTAACCTATCTTTTCTCCAATTTTTAATATCCTCTGGTAATCCTTGTTTACTAGCTTCACATTCCTCATCCCACCATCCTTTAAATTCCAGTTCTTCCTCTTCTAATTCCCTTCCTACCTCTTCCTTTATCCTATTCATTTCATACCTAAAACCATGTAGCCTTTCTTCCATCTTACTCTCATCAACATTCTTACGTTCCTATTCCTCCATCCTCCTACCATACTCATTTAAGCTCTTTCTCTTCCACTTGCTCATTTTTCTTACCCTTTTCTTACCCTTTCTATCCTTTCCTTCTCTTCTTTTTACTTTTTTCCCTAACATTGCTATGATTGGAAAGTGATCTGATCCTATTTTTCTCTCCACTTCCATTCTTTCTATTTCCTGCCTCATTTTTCATCCGCTAATACATAGTCTATAACCGTCATCCCTTTCCCCCTAAACGTAAATACTCCCTCCACTTATGTTACCATTTAATATCGACCACCCTTTATTCTCTAGCATCCAGAGCAATCTTTTCCCTTCCTTATCTACCTTCTTATGCTTTGAATTTCTTTTAAGAGCCTGTTTCTCCTCTTCCCAATATCCTCCTTTTTCTCCTGTCCACGCATTCCGTTCTTCGATCCCTCTCAGGATTTTCTTCTTCCATTGGACAGCTGCACTTCAACTCACTTTTACATATGGTGGATTTCACGTGTAAAGTCCAACTAAAAAAAAGTGTCCTGATTTATTTAAATTTTTCGTTATGAACAGTCCTATGGGTTAGTAATTTATCACATAAATATTTTGAGATTTTCTCAAAAATTGTAGGAGTGGGAGGAGGTGACGTTTCGGAGTTTTTTTATGTCACGCACTATTTTTATCATTTATTCTGTTTTATTAAGCTCACAGTTTACAATTTAAAACAGAATATATTGCTACCTAACAGATTCTTTCGGTAAAATATTATTTGATATATACGAAATTAATTGAAATTGGAAATTTGAGGTTAGGTTGTGAAGTATTCAAAGTAAAATAATAAAATTCCATACTTACAATCTAGTTTAATGCAAACATTTTGAAAAGTGGTAATGCAGATAAGTTTGTTGTAGTTTTTATTAACTATTTTTGTGAAATGACTTAATAAATTTTCAACGTGCTGCACGGAAAACACAAAGTTCAATAAGAAAAAGCATCTATTTAAACGATAGACGACGCACCAAAACCAAGAACTATGCCTTTCTAAACGCATCTGCACATGCATCAAGCAGTGACGCGGTATCTTATAAATGTTTCTTTATTTGTTTAAACAATTTAATGAATGTTTTATTATGGAAATTTAAAGAAATAAAGTCTGAAAGTATTTTAATGAATGTAAATAGTTTTATTGCTAAAATATTTATTTAATTATGCATTTGTAAAGAAGTAGGGAGTTTCTACTTCGAATGAGCCGCGCAATGAACGGGCATGCGCAAATACGTTGATTGTCGCGCTTTCATAATTACTCAGCGTACTATACTTCTAAAAAACATCAGCTGTTAAATTCACAAAACCAAGCGTTGCATTATTTTTCTTATTTGCACCATTCAAGAAAAGGTAGTTTACTACGTATCCCCGAAGTGCCAATACACGACGTTTTTAGAACTGCGTTATGAAAAATACATTAACTACAGTTAGAAACCAATGCTATTGAATTCATATAAAGTATAATCGAGTATTTCCAAAATCAAAGTTATTGCATTAGATGTAAAATTAAGTGGATTTTATAGCCTACGTCTTGAAATCGAAAACAGTACTATAAAATTAATAACAGTGCTTTTAATTTAATTAACAAATGCTTAAAAATAAATATATGATGTTGGTATAATATTATTATGGTATTATATGATGAATATGATGTTGGTTTGTAAAAGTTCAAAATGACGGATCCAGTATGGCGGACATAAAATTTTGAAGTGAAAGAAATTGACTGAAACTCGTTACTGGGGGTTTTTGGGGTCGCTGATTACGAATATGATGTTAGTTTATAACAACTCAAAATGATAATAAGTAAGGGGTCCGCGGTAAAAGCGTGTGCACCCCCCGTGTGAAGGACTCCGTTGGGACTACCCTCTAAACCCATCTCTTCCCACCCACTGTATTTTTCTCCCTGCGAAACTGTCTGCATGGCTCTAGACTTCACAAAAAGACAACATTGAGACCCCTCGAACAAAGGCAGACCATCCCATCCAATCATGGACCTGCCGAGCACCTAAGTCCTCGGCAGATCAACGACCCTCCGGGCAAAAATCTGCGACCTCCCGAGAGGTTCCAAGGATTACCTACTCCATTACCTATTCTTCCTTACCTGAGCCGAAGCGCCTACTCGTGTTTTGCAGCAATCAGAACTTCCTGGAAGACTGCGCACTTGCCGGAGATCGGGACGTGGTCACAGGCTGCTCCTTCAGTTTCGCTGCATATGAAACAGCAGGGTTGTTTACTACAACTGGCAACGGTGTGGCTAGATTCTCCACATTTGTAGCACGCTGAGGATCTGTCTACCTCGTTGCATTGTACTGCCTTATGCCCGTATCCCAGGCACTGGTAACACCTTATCACCGCAAAGCTTTTTTTTACGCAGCAACTCAGGAAGCCAACCTTGACATGACCAAGGCGCTCCAAAATTGCTGCTTCTTGGTGAGTTGTGGAGACCACCGCCAACTTAATTCCTTTCTTATGTTCTTCTTGAAGCTTTACTTTTCTATTGGCTCTCGGCGTTTGTAGAACCCGCTCCAGAACCGCAACAACCTCTTCCTCCTCGGTGAGATTGTCCAAATCTCGGATTTCCAGAGCAACTTTCCAGTCATCTCGAGATTGGATAGTCGCCATTCCTGCTACTGTCTTTGCCACCTTTGCAGCAAAAATCTCCAGCTTTAAGCCTCCTCCCAATGTAAAAAGGAGGTCTCTGTTTCGCGTGTGCTTAACACCCACCACCTCTGTCTCCCACAACTCAGGCTTCACATCTTTTCTAAGTTTGCTGATGACTGACGCGTACGACTGACCCACTGCAACCTTAATCAGCATTGTTTTTGGCTTCTGCCTGGTCTTCTTCACCCTGGCACTTGGCGCCGTGGTGGCAGCCTACGTTTTTGCTCCTGGGTCTTTCGGAACCTTTGCTTCTTCTGCAAAGGTTGCAGCAGCTCTCAGTTTGTTTGGCCGCTCCTGAGAAGGTGGGCTGTTCCCCTTTTTTCTTTTCTTCTGGCTCTGTAGGATAACCATTCTTATTCGTTTCGCCTGGATGCCTTCTCTAAAACTTCGGCGCTTCTTGAGGCCAATCTCCGTGTTTTGCAGACCCTTGTCAAATCTCCTGCTCGAAATATCCGCATTCGTGCACCTGCTTTGGGCCATCTCAATCCAGCCTCTAATATGCTTTACACCGTCCTTGATTATTATTGAGACATTGGTTTGTTTCTCACAGGCCTTAAACATTTCTTCTACTTGCAGTTTAATCCTTCGGATAAACTCTTTTTTTTCTTTTTGAAACGCTATGCTGCGTTCTCGGTCTTCATTGCAGCTGATGATGTCTACAGCAATAGCGTTGCTGAATACACTCCGTTCGCTTGACACACTGGCAAGATTTGTTAGACTCGCGGACCTGGACGACGGTCTATCTTCCACCAAAAACTTTGGTGGTTTCAAAAACTGCCTCTTTTCTACTCTTGGAGCATCCGATGTTCCGGAGGCCAAGACCAAATATCTAGGAGACTTTCCCCAATCCGCCACCCGGGGACGCGACCGATAGGAGTTCAGCAACTCCCCCTATTTCTAATACGTTATAAGTCCACATTCTCCTTTCAAAATCAAGAGGTCCTATTTTCCGAAATCCAATATCACTTCACATTTTCAGAAACTAAATACATATACCTAAGCCGCGACCCCAAAAACCTTTAAGAATCACGGTGGGTCTGAATGGAGTTTAACCTTAAACAATCTTGCGTATCAAAATTTCTTCCTGATTTCTTTCCTGGGATGTCTTCTGGTAATTTTGAGCACAAAAAGAAAAAAATTGCCTGAGCCCTTTTTGAAAAAATT
>WNHD01004417.1:0-16886 GCA_011057455.1 Ganaspis sp. Gsp50 | reverse complement strand
AATAGCAATCGGCCCTTTTCAGGGCCACCAAACAATTTTTACGAGGAATTTTATTGTTTTTTTAACTTAACTCATTTGATGGATTACTCCAAACAAGTATTTTGGTGCACACTCAAAGAAAGAAATAAAGTTCTGTACACTTATTTTTAAAAATATTTCTTCGAAATATATTTAAAAATACTACAAACTACTTTAAATTACTTTAGATTACTTCAAAATATGTTAAAATACTTTAAAATAATTTGATACACTTAAAAACACTTTAAAGTATTTCAAAAATACGTTTCTGAACAATTTTCAATCAAGAAGCTAGTGCCTTTTAAAATATTTGTGTGTTTTCTTTTTATTTAAGAATGATTATATTTATCAACTTTGCCTATTTTAATCACTTCTCTTCTTTATAAATAATTTTTAACAATTGACAAATGAGGTTATTTCACAAGCAACGTTTAAAATAATACTTTACCTACTACTTGAAGCTTTGAATTACTGTATTTTTTAGAAATTAATAAGTTTTATTTTGTTTTTTAAATAAATTGGTCACCAACGACTTTATTGGAAATGAAATAGACTAACCCAATTTTTAATTTTTCCAGCATAATGAGCAGTGACAGAGAATCCAAATTTGCAATTCCGCGCATGGAACGTCCGCAACGAAGGGAGATCGAATTAGTGACACTTGACAGTGACGAGGAACTAGGAGATCATGCTAATGATAATTTTAAAAGGATTATTGCTAATGAAGTGGTTAAGGCGGAGAATCCAATTAAAGAAGAAGAAGAAGAAGAAGAAGAAGCACTCATCGATTGGAGTACAATGGAAACCTGTGAATGCTCTTGTCATTTAAGAATGGTGGATTACAACTACCTCGTTTTCCGTGGACCAACTGCATCCAGGGAGAATTTAATGGATTTCTCAGCAGAGAATAAAATTAATTTTTATATTTGCCGTGACTGCCATGAAAATAATTGCAAAAATCCATCGAGGAGTTTAAAGTTCCATGTACTTGATAAGAATGTATGCGATTTGAAATTTTACACAGAGGAGCAAACCAATTTTTTGAAAATGTGCACTTTCAAGGAAGAAACAAATACCTTTGACGACTATGTACAGAATGAAATGGAAAAGTTCGTCTTGTATTATAAAAACCGTGGACAGGACGGAGAAGATCATTATTTCGATACAGAGTTAATTGACAAAGAAGATTTACCGCGCACAGACAGGACTGCACAAATCCTTTGCAATTATGTGTTAAGACGCTGTCTCGAGGAGGTGTTTCCCTTCGAAAGAAGCATTAATATAAACGAATATTTTACTCTTCTAACTACGGAACTGTTGAGAGAACTTGGCGTCAATGAAAGCTACATTTTCAACGATTTGCCGTTTAGCAAGAGATCGTCATACGCAAGCAGACAGACCATGCATTCGTGGGGTGCAGAATCTTCAAAAAGGCAACCACTACTAACCAGCAATATTTCAGGGAAAGTACTGTTCATTTGTTAGTACTTCAAAATTGGAAGGAGAATCAGTGTTCGATAACAATTATGTGACGCCAATGAAATTTATGGAATTCGCTAAAAAGGAACAAAAGAGATTTTTAGTAGAAGCTGGTAACGATGTAGAAAGAAGGAATTATATAAAACATTTCTTTCTTGTGTGGAAGGTGGCACAGTACATGAAAATGGAGCATAGACGTGTGGACTATTTCAGTAGTATTCATTTTGCCCGCTCTGCACAAAACAGTTTGGTAAGTATAATTTTCTGAAAACAGAAATACATTTGCTTTATCAAATTAATGTTATTATACAAACAAATTTGTTTACAACACAATGTCATGATTTTTTTCACACAAAATTATTATTGAATATGTATAATATTAAAATACTAGTGAGCAATTAGAAGGTCTTATATCAATATAAACGCTGTTAAATGTTTATGTACAAAATGTAAGAATAAATATTTTGTATGTTTCTTTGCAGGGAATGAAGAGAAAAGAAAATGAAATTCAGAAAATTGCAAAAAGCGAAATTTTAAAAATTTTCAAGGAAAATAGAGATCAAATCCCAGTATTATTTGGAAGAGACATTTTGAGCAAGTACAGCTGCGTAGTTATGTACTTTGATACAAAAATTGCCAATAATGCCAATAAAACGGTCTCTGCGAAAGCTGTTGCTGCAAAAAGGACGCTATTAAGGCAAGAGCTTGTGGAAACCTTGAAGAATGGGACTGAAACCTACAGAACTTTGTTAAATGAAAATAACAGAAATGTAAAGACAGAACCACAACCAGGAACATCTAGAGTATAGCTAGTCTGATCGATAGAGCAGAGAAAGATTTTAATTGTTTGTAGTAGTGTCCTTTTTAATCTTTGTTTGTCAATTCCTCATTGGAGCCTTCGACGATTAATGTTTTTGTCAGTTTATACTTGTTTTGCTTTTCAAGTGTTTTAATATGATAATATAATATTTGTAATTACACTTACTGTGCTTGGCTTACGAGCTTTGATTTTTGTTTAATATATATCAAGTTTGTTTCTATAATTTAACCATAAAAAATATTAGATACGCCCTTATTTACTTATTTTCCTGCTGAAATTAGATGTAAGTAAAATAAAAATAATTTACAAATCAGTTAACTTAACAAAAGTTCTAATTAATTCAACCAGAAATATTGTTAATTTTTTTTTTTATAAAATCCATCATTAATGGTAATATTGTAATGTAAAGGGGCGAAAAGAAGACTAACAATTATGACATTTCACACGAAGATCCAAAAACATAGCAAACAAGTGAAGTCTCTCAGATTTCAATGAAAATGCCATCTATCGCTGGTTTCTTTTCTTCCATTTTGTGTAACAGCTTGTGAAAAACTGAAAGGAGACGTAAGTGGTTACTCTAATGTAAACATTTTTGGCGACATAGCACATTTTTGCGCGTAACCGTGTGACAACAAATATATTGAATTTAATGCAGTTTTAAAGAACAAATATTTTGCAAATCTTTAGAAAATACTGTAATTATTCCCGGAAAAAAAGGAACAACATTTTCGACTCTATTACAGAAAGTTCAATTTACTTATAATATCTACAAGTGTGTTAGTTTGTATTTTTTGCTATTTATGTATTTATTAGTTTTTTATCACTGATTCTTAAACTCTTTGTTGAAATGTAAAAAGTGTTAAGAGTGAGCCTCGCAATGCTGATACCATTGTTTAAAAGTAAAGTACGAGGAAGAAAGTTTCATGTGCGAAATTAAATTTTCAGCACTCAGCAACAGATTTGTTTATTCCCAAGTAGCACTTAATATTAAAGTAATATTACAGTAGTAATAACCGGTAAAATTATTGTAATATTACAGTCATATTGAAATGTCCGCCTGATGATAATATTTCAGTAATATTACAACAATATTACCAGGTAATAGTACAGTAATATTACACACTAAATAAAAAATTGTTTTGTAAATACAATGTATATCTATAATAATAAAACAAGAATTTTTGGTTAAATTTCTTATTTAGTGCATAATATTACTGTAATATTAGCATCAGGCGTATGGACATTTTAATGTGACTGTAATATAACAATAATATTGCCGGGTGTTATTACTGTAATATTACTTGAATATTACATGCTACTTGGGTTTGAGAATATTATTTTTAAGGAAAACTTTTGACAAAAAAATGAAGGTTAATTACAAAATTTCAAATTAGAAGTAAATGTGTTATTTAAGCAATCATGTGTTGAAAAACGATTCTTATAAAAAAATAGACAGGATTTTTAATTTAAAACAATAGAACGTATCTTAAACACAACTACTTTACTGTGAGCAGTAATAATTGTTTTATTGTCGGAATAAGTACAATGATAAAAGCTGCAACTCTACTATGTTTCTTTTTAACGATTATAAACATTTAATTCTGCAACCTTCTTTATTAATATAGTAGGTACTTTCTGCAGACAACTTTCTATTTCTGTCTGGGTTTGCCCATTGCGCCTCAACAAATCAGACAGGACATCTGAAACAAAAGTGTAAATATAGAATATATTAAGAAGTTTTATTGTCCTTGATTTTATTTTCTCTTTTTGTTTGGGAAATTCAAAGTAAATCATACTGATATTTACTGTTTTCGATATGTTATTTTTTTCACTTTACAGAAGCAAAAATGTTGATAAAACAAAGTGAACACAATAGTTTACTGCTTACCATTGAGAACCCTCAATTCTACTTTAGGAAAACATTTCCTTGGACGTCCTGCTGCTGTGGGTTTCGCTCTCAAAACATCAATTAACTCCCAAAATTTAACTCGCAACTCCGTTGCTCTTTAACTCCCTGGATTTTTTACAGTGTAGATATTCGTTGATAGCATAATACTGTTTATTTATCAAAACTTTTCACTTTGCATTTGTGAACTTAATGTTTTGCTACATTTAAAAAATTAACATACGGAATTAAGTATTTTTGAATATTTTTTAATAGAGCCATCCTCTGCATCAGCTTGACGGCTGGTGCCTGCTTCTGGTGCCTGCAATTTAGAAGAGAAATTTAAGATAAAATACTGCATGTCGTGTGCAACATTAATCAATTGAGTAATTGAACCGCCCGGGGTCAAAACAACTTCCGCGTAATTTTCGTTAGTCCCTGAAATAGCCGGGGACTCGCTGTACGAAAGGCCAATCAAAGTCACGCGTAAGTTGTTTTGACCCAGGGAGGTTCAATTAATGAATTAACAAATTAAATTTAAAGTGAATAATGAGAAATTTAATGTTTTTTGAATTTTAGGGTACTAGCATTTAGGCTCATTACAACAGACTAGTTGTTTAAAACTCTCTCGCTGTGTTTTTCCTATTTCTTTCTGCTTTATTGAAAAATTAGACAAGATAAGAACTGCGGAGCAACTTACCGACTTTCGCGTCTTTTTGTTTTCTCCAGTCGAAATATCAGACTTTTTAGAAGCCAGTTTGCAGGCAGAGCCTGGTTCTGGTGCCTGCAATTTGGAAGAGAAATTTTAAAGATAATAATTGTAGTTGTTGTTTGTGTGTAACTAATTAATAAGCACATGAAACTTGGAGTTTAACAAGAAATTGAAGGAGCAAATTTTAACTTTTAACTATTTTTGACATTTAATATTTAACTGTTTTTAAAGAAATATAAATTTTAAATAAAAGTTTCTTCTTACAAACTGTTCTGGGTTGATTTTTGCAAAAACAAATTTTATCTATGAGGAAGCAAAATTTTGACGAAATGAATATTATTTTCCACTTGTTTTAATTATTATCAATTATTTTAAAAGAAAGAACGGAAGGTGAAGATAAACGGTGCAACATACACGCTTTTTATTTTTTTTTTTTCCAATGAAGCCTCAATCTCATTCTCCACTTGGCTGCTAGAGTCTGCTTGTGGTGCCTGCAATGTTTAAAAAGGAAGATAAATTGTATAGAAAAATATCTGAACGTGGTGCATGTAGAATTAGTTAATAATAAGCACAGTCAGATGAATGTAAATAATTACTATCTCTGTTGAAAGTGGCTGAATATCATCTGGAGATGCTTCAACTCCAGCGGCTGGTCGTGGAGGTTTTTGCGAGTTAATGGTTTTCTGTAGAATATCTCGAACACTACCATGATGCAATTGATCTGAGGAAGTAGATTGAGAAATTAATAAAGTGTATGAAAACTAAGTATATTGCAATTGAAATAAGACAATTACTGAAAGGGAATCACACACAGAATTAATAAAGCAAAAGAGTAACTGCAAAAATACAACTAAAATAATAAAAAGAAATTTAACTGTTAAGATTGTTTCACGTAATTGAGTATTGTAATCAGGCATCACAGAAATAAATGAATTTTTTTTTCAAAACGTTATATTTTTCATTTTATTGTTTGAGTTCAATGGTGTTTTGGATGCTCTTTCTTTGCCTTTTTGCAAATTTTAAAAATTAACAGAATTAACAAAATGGGGTCCATTTTCTGAGAAATTAAAAAAAACTCGATTTTCTCGTGTAAAAAACCTTAATTTTTTATTTTTTTTTTGGTATTTTTTTGTGTTTAAATATGTGGTACTAAAACGAATGTTTTTTTAATAGATATGGTACCGAACTTTGATGTTTTCAGAAAAACTTTTATGAGACGTCAGAAAAAAAGGTGACAAAGGTGACAAATCGTCGAAATAGGTCAAATAGGTGACACATTTGAGAAAAGGTGAAAAAAGGTGAATGTGTGACGACCTGTGATGCTTGTATTGTTTAATAGTGTCTTTATTGTTATACCATACGAATCCAATGCAAACTGCACCACAGACTGGAGTGTTGTCAATGCTTCGAAATAGAATGAAGTGGTTTCTTTTGAAGTTTGCAGTTCTTTATGCATTTTTTTAACAGTTTCATTCAAGAAAGCAACTTCCTGCATTAGGGTCTCGATTTTTTTTTTGTCATATTGTTGCCCTGAAGCAGAAAAAGAAGCATTAATTTTGACAGGATTTTTTGTCTCGATAAAAATTGTTGTGAATACTAACTATTTGGCTTTTAAATTAATTATCCACATGTACCATTCTCCATCTCAGGGAGCAGTGGCTTCCCCTCACTGGCACAATTGTCCAAAAAGGGATGTAAATCTGGCAGGATCTCAACAGTTTCGGCATTTAGCTCTTCTTTTGCTTCTTGGTCATTATCATCCTCCTCATCAATCAAATCTTGGAAATTGTTTGCAGTAAACATCACGTTATTGTCTTGCTGCCACTCGACGCCGTGGAGTTTCTTATTGTTATTGACAATATGCTCTTTGGTTCAAGAGGACTCGGCGATATTCTCCTTTGAAGAACTGTTTTTAGCGTTGTCTTCAGTGTTGCCCTAAAATGAAAGCAAAAAAAGTCATTAAAATAATCTCTTGTTCAGTACTGTATATATTTGCGAAAATAAGAAGAGACACAGTGAAAAATGGAAATTTCAAATTCTATACATCGCAGCTAAAAACAGAGAAACAAGAGAAAGAAGAGAATGAAGAATGAAAGAAAGAAATATAAATAAATAACAATGGAATGTGTAATATTTTTTTCTTCTAATTATTTAACAGTAAATTGTTGTCGTTTAAAAAAACATGTAATGACCATCAAGAGAAAGTGCCAAGTAGAAAGGAAATAATTAGAGAAAAATGTAAATATAATTATGTAAGCATTTGTGTACACACGTCAAGGACTGGTATCTTGAGTTTTGACGCTGAGTCATTATCCAGACCAATAAGGTTTTCATTAATGTTATTAATGTTCACCGCACACATGGTCATCAACGTCGACGTAGTCGGTGTCATCGTCGTAGTCATCGTCGTCGTTGTTGTCGTTATTGACGTTGACGTCGTTGACGATATTGACGTCGTGGCAATCGTCGCCGTTGACAATGCCCTTGTTAGCAACTTGTTTTCTAAAGCAAGCTCAGACTCTGGAAAGAGAGGAATACTGTTAAATGGATATGAATTTTAATTGGTTTCAGATTCATTGACTTATGGGCAAATAGTAATTAAATAAAATTATACGCATCAGACTTTAAAGACGTATTACAATAAGAAATTGGCAAAGTGCACAAGTGACTGTGGATAATCTCAATTATCACGAATCACACTGCAGTTGTGGTAATTTTTCAAAATGTATTATGTAGGTGTGTATGTGTTGATATTTATTCTTCTGTGTGCACGATAACTTGAGAACGTTTCAAAATATTTTGATGGAATTTTTAGACATTTCTGTAAATTTTAAATATTGCAATATCAATGCGAGGACTTATCAGATAATTGAAAATTTTAGATTTTACATATGGTAGATTATAGAATTTATTTTGTAAGAAGAACATGGTCGTGAATCGTTATTAACGTTTTATTTTATAATTAAGTGGATAATGGTCCTAATTATCGTATTCCTTGGCGAAGGACAATTTAAATGACCTTTTTGTGTTTAATTTTGGTTTTTCACGTAAAGAAGATCAAATTTTCACCCCTATTTAACTCTAAAAGTGACGTCTCGCTTTTTCAAAGGACAGGCTCAATAGAGAACAGTTTAAGAAATCTTAATCAAATTTACAGGGCTTATTTTTGTTAAAAATTAATGTACCCAGCCAGAAGGCCAAAATGAAAAATAATTGATTTTTTTTTAATTATTCTGCATTCCGTTTGGAGAGATATGGAAAATTCAAAATAATTGAATAAACGTGATTTTTAAAATGAATTGTAAAATTTTCTATTATTTTCCATTTTGTCCTTTTTACTTGGTTGAAGTCTAATATTATGTTTCATAGTCGAATAGAAAAATTTTTCTTTTTCTCTGAAACGAAAAAGGTAAATTGTGAAGATTTACGATTTTTATTAAATTTGAATGTGTTTTCTTAAATCCTAATTTTAATTTAAAAAAAATGTAAACCATTTTTATCATAAAAAAAGTTGTACAAAATTCTCACCTGCAACATCGTAAACTTGAACTGTCATTTTCCCAACCTTTTTTTTGGGCTTTCATCTCGTAAAATAATTTGACAGGATGACTGGCATCGAATGTGTTGACATTAAATTTCCTGACACATTCGACAGGAACAATCCTGAACTCCTTTGTTGCGTACACCCTACTGTAAGCAAACATTTTGCTTTGTCCATGAAAGCCAGATGCAAAAACCCAATATTTTTAGAAATGCCAATATTCATATGCAGTTTTAACAACAAACAGTTATTAAAAACCTTTTATCACAGTTTATTTGTAATCAATGAAAGCACAGATTGAACCGAAGCAAAGCCAAGAAAACAAACAGTCCAATTATCACATTATATTGAAAAAAACGTTCACTTCAAGAAACACACAATAATTCAAAATGTATCACAATAAGGAAAAACACCAACGAAGAATGAAATGCTGACAAATACAATGAGTTTACGATGATTTATGTTTACAACATGAAATGGCAAACAATGACGCCATCTACATTAGCAGAGATGGGTTGCGCGACGAGGATCTAGGGGAATCTCCAACGTAAAATACATTACTCACGTAATTCGTAACACCGTGTCTACGGGGTGACACACAATTTTCCGTCACTTACATTACCGTTCAATGCGATAACATGAGGCAAAAAAAGTTTCTGTTCTGTGCTCTCTGCTTAAAGGGAAGAAAATATTGAACACATTAGCACGAGGTTAATATCCATGTACCTAGTTTAGGGTGCAGTAACATGGGAAGGCACATAGAGGATTTGTGAAATAGAATATAACAATCAGAAAATTGACTACATTGGAAAACAGTTTTTTGATTGGTCTATTCTATTCCACAAATCCTCTATTCCTCTGCATGCAACTTCACCCTTACAAGAATTATGGCGCTTTGGCGTTTCTGGGAAAGTTTGCTGAAAATCAAAATGGAAGTAAGAGACACAGAAAATGGAATTCGCCAAGTTTAAATCAGTTCTTCTCCCGCCGTACTTCAACTTGAACTGCAGCAAAATATCCCAGAAACGCCAAAGTGTGCAAACGTCCTTACTTAGGGCGCTTACATACGCTTCCAGCGTTGGAAACAATACATTGGAGTAAAAGAGATGAAAAATGCAATGTTTCGATTTTTGAATAGACATAAAGTTCAACAAAAAATAATATCCATGCAAATTTTAATATTTTAATCTATTTAATACCTCAAATATATATTTAGAGGACAGACTCTCTCACTTACACCAATGTCACAAAAGTAAGCGCTAGAAACGCATGTAAGCGACCTTAATCTTGTTGTTCCTTAGGGTGCAGTCACATGCGGTGGAATAAAGGATTAGTGGAATAGAAGAGACTAATCACATAATTGAACGCATTAGAATGTCTTTTCTAATTGGTCTATTCTATTTCTATAATTCTCTATTCCTCCGTATGTGAATGCATCCTTAGCAAACGCAGGCGTGATAACGCTATCGTGTGGACGAAGCAGAAGGTATAAATGTAAAGGTGAGCCCAGAATAGATCTGTGAATGACGGTAGCGACGCGACGACTTTCATTCTATCCTTTTTTTTCCTACGAGAGAAACAAGGACAGATAATGAACGCCGACGCGTCGCTACCGACGTTCAGAGCTCTATTCTGGACTCTCCTTAACACACTAAAATCTCAATTAAACCTTGGATAAATAACATAGATCTGGCGAGAACGGTGGCGAACCTGGTGGAATGTTCCCATAATGAAAAAATGCCATTGGTTAAAAAGAATTGGAACCACATCTTTCTCTTTTTAACCAATCGCATTTTTTGCAGTTTGGGCACATCCCACCTAGATGACCACCTGTGCAGTGTGGTTGAAATTTAAAAAAAAAAACCAAACACCTAAAACCTAAGCTTATTCGCTTAGAAAGTATTTTTTCACTTTTTCTTTTGTATCACGATAATCCTTATTACTTAAAGCACCCTTTATAAATGTTTACTTTAACAAGAAACATTAATTATTTCTGTTTTAGAGAGAAATATACTTTTCAAGATAACCTCAAAAATACAGTGAAGCACTTTCTGCGCAGACTCGAAAGCAAAATATCCGGTTAGAGACGTATGTGTTCTGGATTCTTCTTGTTTAGTGTTCCGGAGAATTTTTGTAAAAAAGAAAAATGAATACACTCAGAGGAATATTCATGCAGAGCGGATTCGACTTTGCAAGAATGAATTTGTTTTTAGAGGATCGCCTAAAGTTTGCCCTTTACAAGGATGTGATTAAGGTGAGTCGAGCAGAAATCCAGTTTTTTCAAAGACGCACATTATTATTTTATTTTATTTTGTTATTGGTGGCTGAACTTTCTTTTTGAATTTCTAACCTCAAAGAACAAAAACTTGTAGTTTCAAGTGTTTTACTATTTTTTAAAACTATTCCACAAAAATTCAAAAATTACACTAATGTAATCTACACAGTATTGCCCTTCAATATAAGGGGGCAGAAAAATTACAAAATACTTATTGGTTCAAGAAAAAAGGGAATAAATGCAGGGGGGCTTGGGGTGCCTTTAAAAATTTAAGAAATACTTGGTAAAAAGCCTTTAAATTAATTTATTTATAAAGAGAAACGTCTATTATTTTAATTACAGATTTTCCGGATGTAAGATTGTATTACAATTTTTGAAGCTTCATATTCGACACTTATTGAATTTGTACTGTATAGGTGTAGAGCCTTTTTTTTGTAAATTACATACAAAGGGTGTGCCAAATAAAACAAACAAGAAAAGAAAGAGTGTTTCCTTTTTATGACAAAAAGAATTAAAAAATTGAGAAATGTTCTTATTTTTTTGCATTTACGCCAAAGAATATGAAATATTTTTAAAAAAAACAGTAAAAAAAGTGTTAAGGGCATTTTATGAAAAATTACACAGGAGGACACGTGACCCACAAGGTAAATTTTTTTTGCCGTTTTCCTCTTGAAATAAAAAACATATATAAAGTTATAAAAATTGGTGTACATTTATAAAATCGTCATCAGAATGATCTCTCTTGTATGAATTTATTATAATAACTGTGTTTGAAAGTCAATTTATAAAATTCTGAAAAATCTACTAAGTGTAACACGTATAACTTTATAAAATAACTATTGGACAATATTTCTTAATAAATTCATACCTGAAAGACCATTCTGATGGTATTTTATGAATGCTTACCAATTTTCAAAACCATGTGTTTATTGTTTTAAGTGTAAAACGAGTACAAAAGTAAATTATACTGAAACGGTTAATTTTTTATCTATTACAAAATTTGATTCTATCAAACTTATTTGAAATGCACTTTTATCTGCTGTTATTTTGTTTTTTACAAGGAGAATGGTGGAATTCTGTGCAAAACTGTGGATATTAGAAACGTCATCTATTCCGATCAAGAGACTGCAGCAAAAATCGATGAGGAGATATTAAAATACCATTACGTGTACGATGTAAGATATCTGTTAGACTGCGTAAACCAGAACCGCCTGTTGGGCCATGAAAATTACATGTAAGTTACAAGTGATATAATAAAGTAGATATTTAATAGATGATGATTGAGCATTCAAGAGAAATGAGTTTCAAAAGACACATGATCAGATAGTGATAATAGTACGGAATTTCGTAAGAGTAATGATGAAAATTAATTAATTAATTTCAAATAAACGTCAAATTTATGTGCACTGTTGGTAGGATATTTAAAAACATATATGTTATTAACACATATATTTTATTTGTCCCTCTCTCAAGTATTCACAATCCATTTCCATGGCTGACTGAGGAAGTGGCAGAAGAACTTCACGCCATATCAATGCGAGATGCACTAAGCAGATAATTATGGAGAAATATGAAGAACGACAGAAACAGGAGCAGAAAAAAAGTTGTAAAACTAATTTCCATATTAACGAATGTTACCTCATGAAGCAGAAATAAAAATTATGTAGCAAAACATTAAATTACTTTGAATAGAATGAAAATGTAAGATTACTATTTTTCTTTGCATACATATATAAAAAATGCCCGCAGTCTTTTGAGGAAATTACCTTTAAAACTAAACTGGGAACATTAAAGCAATCAGCTTATTATAAAACATTATAATACTTTTAGAATTGATGCATTTAAATTATAGTGATAGACTATATGAATAATGTTATAATATTCTTCAATTGTAAATAGTAGGTATTTTTATCTAATAGTATGAGCGAGTTCCTTCTGACAATATGTTAAAAATTTACAAAAGTATTTTAGACATTTTAAAGATATTTAATACAGCCTTGTTTGTAGATTCTTTTTCATAATTTTGCGTTTAATTTAAAACAATAAAGTAAGTAATCTTTTATGTACAACATCACTGAAATTCTTGTGTAATCTGCGATAAGTTTGCATTCCAATATGGACAATGTCCATTATTTTCCAAAAACACGTCACATTCAACCCAGTGGGCAATCAGTGGGCAATCGAACGTTCTAAACACGTTCTTAAAACGTCCCTTTATGTTCCAAAACATTCTGGAACATTGCACTTTGTTCCTGTAACGTAAAAAAAACATTTTTAAAACGTTCGAGGAACGTCTTATGTATGGTCTTAGAACGTTTTTTTGGAACGTTTTTAGAACTTTTTAAAAACGATTAACGGACGTTCTAAAAACGTTCCAAAAAACGTTCTAGAAACGTTCTAAAAACGTTTCGAAACTTCCTTTAAAGTTTCCCATTTATGATATGATATAGTTATTTTATTTGAAAATCTGTAATTTTATTCACATTTTATTTAAATTTACTTATAAATTTTAGAGCTGTTTGAAAATATCACACAATCTATAAATTAAAAATTGTACCGCCGGTAGGACTCGATCTCGCGACCCTCAACTTTACAGTCGGACGCTCTAACTGCTGCACCACGCAACTTTTCTTGAAAAGAAACTAATAGATGGCCCTTTTAAGTTACACGAACCTTATAATTAATATATTGTATTAAAAATAAAAAAATTATAAAATTCCTTAGTAAAATAATTAAAAAGTTTAAATTCTATTTTTAAAATATTTTAATTGTGGGAATAAAAAAACCTTTAATTACGAAAATTGAAAATTTCCAACCAAGTTTGGACTTGGAATTTTTTTTTACTTAATTGTAAAAAACTTTTCATTAATCTAAAAAATTTCAATTGTTATTTTTGATATTTTGAAGTTGAAATTCTTTTTCCACATAGAAATTCTTTTTCCACATAGTATTTATAATAATTTTGATTTCTGATGAACTATTTTTTGATGTCTAAAGAACGTTAATTGTCCAGACATAAAACGTTTTTAAAACGTTCTGAAATTTTTTTTTTTAACGTCCTTAAAACATGATCCAAGGGATCAAATTTGGAACGTCTTTGAAACGTTCTAAGTACGTTTTTTGTCCAATGTCTTAGAATGGTTCTCGCCTCGTCTCGTATTGCGGCAACACTATTAAATAAAAAATAATAATTAAAGAACATTTTTTCTCTTTGAAAGGAGGATTTTAAGGTTTTCGGATACATTAAAGAATTCCGGATTTTTGAAACTCTAGAAAGCATGTAGATCCTGACGCTCTAATGTCAGTCAATATTTTTTAATTTATTTACTATATGATCTCTAGTTAGAGTCAGCTAGAGCCTGGACTCCTCAGTATTGTCGCGCACACAATAAAATGGATAGGAAATTAAGAAGAGTGGACAAAAAATAATGTTACTTTAATTTATTTAGACAGAGAAAGTAGTATTATTTATTTGCAATTTGTCATTTTGTGTACTATCTTTTTTCTTTTTTGGTTAGAATATAATTTGAAAAAATAAGTTATTTTCGAAAAAGACGATAACTTGAAACGGAAATATCACTAATTTTATTCACTGTTTTACGGGTCAGATTAGCATTTGGTAAATCCATTAAAGTGAATTCATCATCGTAATTATGTAATTTGATTGCAATGTCGTATGCAATTTCAGTAGCAGCATTCTTAGCATCCTGTTCCTCTTACACAAGTAATTTACATTTCTTCACGTTCAATTTAGCCAAGTTGCTTATTCGTATTTTCGTTACATGGTAAGTTTTCTTTTCTATCGCAACGCTGTTAGGTGCACTCGTTGCACCAAGTGTATCTGTAATTCGTTTAAAGCAGGTTATACGTTTGGAGTCTGTCGAGATGTGTGGCCACACTTCACAATTGTGGGCGATAAAGTTGCAGAACTCATTCTTTAAAATTGAGATTATTGTGTCTAGAAAATCGCCATTTTCAACGACACATTGTAAATTTGAGAAAACAATGGGGAGAAAAGCATTCTTCAGCAAAATTATTTCAAATTGATCCGCTTCAGTGAAAGAAGATTCCCATATTTGTCTTATTACAATTTTATTTTCTAAGAAGCGATTTTTGTTGCCTTTCTTTGCGAAATTGTCACCAGTTAATTTAGAGGACGAGTCACTTTCCAACAAGTGCATCTGTGGTAATGTCTAATGTCAACAGTGCATAAGCAGTTCACGAAACAACGAAACATTCTGTGAATAATTGGCATCTTTCAACAATATCTTGAAGCTCGACTTTAGTGGACATTTTTAGAACCTGGCATATAATTTCAATGATGTATTTTGGAAAACTGATATCATAATAAATGAGATTTAGTTGACAATTTCTGACCATGCAATCTAAATCATCAAGTGCATGACACTCATTAATGCCTTTTAATTAAAAAATTTGTTTAACAATTTCGTCACTAGTCAGGTTATTATTATTTTTAAAAATGCAATTTACGTCATAAAAGAATTTATCATTTTTCCAGCGTAGAATACCATGAAAGTAAGATTCTTTAAAACTTCCATTAAAAGTGTTCTTGGAAAGTAGCTTCGAGTCACAAGCTTTCAAACCACGGGTATAATACAATATTTGCTGATGAACGATGTGCAAGATGCTCAAGAAATTTACTTTAGTAATTTTCAACAAATTATAGCTGTTAAAGAAATACAAGTCATGGGAGACATCGTTCAAGAAGAGAAGAAAAAGAGACTCAAATTGTAAGCGACATGCAATTGTCCTACTCACAAGAGATAATCTTGATATGCAGTCAGAAATTGTCCTTTCTCAGCGTTATTATTGCTTGTAAGTTTACTATTTCCATTATAGCCAATGATAGTACAAAATCCGTTACTATTGCATTCTATCAAATAGCAGTCGTCATTAAGTGCATCATTAGCAACAACATTTTGCTTTAAATCAACTCCGAGCGCAGTGACGTTTTCTTGATGAACTGCTTGCAATATCTTCTCATGATTATTAGCATAAAGAATTAAATTTTTTAAATTTCCAAGCCAAGTGTCTGTTTTGACAAATTCATGAATCCATTTCAGGCACTCGTTGTAGTTGGAAAACTGATGAGACAACTCAAAGCGAGTTTTACTGACATTTTCTCTGCTCCTAAAATATTCCTTTGACTGCTGAAGACAAGTTGTTCTCTTGTTCATTAGTGAAATTTTATAAATGTCCATTAACGATGAGTCTGCGGCTACACCTGAAGAATACGTATATTGTTCCTTTTTTTCGGCTTCTTCGTTCTCTTCTTCAGCTTCTTTCTCTGTTGAAGCACATGTTTTTCCATCATGCTTCAATTGTTTTCCAAAACCAATTGATTCTCGTCCCGATGCTGATTTATCACAAAAATTGTTTGTCAAGCAGGAAACCCATGGATCGCAGAGAACACTTGGAGCCAATTTAAAGGCAACTTGATAAATTTTTAACAGATGAACACTTTCATGGAAGATCGAGAGAGGATTACTTTTTTCTACTTTCAATTGTTGATCACCAAACTCTACAATTCTAGAATTCATTTGTTCCATCCATTTAACTTTACCATTGTGCACATCCTGTTCATTGTTTTTTTCTTTATTTTCCTCTTCAAAATCGCAAGTGACAATGGTATAATCCTGCTTTCTTCCAATACTTCTTTTCTAAATAGAAAGGTGTCCATAATCCTGTAGACCCAAAACAGTATTGAATTTGAACACCTTTGTATTTAAAAAATTGAAAGCTTTATCAAAATTCTCTAAATTAATTAAGACTGTACTGTTCTTTGTGCAACTTTCTACTTCGACTCCAATGTCAAAGTTAATGTACACATCAACATTACTGATTTCGTTTCTGCTTCTCTTACTGTGCTCGTTTTCGTCGTTGTCGTCGTCGTCGTCGTCGTCTTCGCCGTTGTTATTATTTCCATTTTGCAGGGAAACCCTTTTATCCTCTGGTTCAGTAAGAGCTGGAGGAGTATTCACAGCTTTCTCAATGATGCTAATTATTGCATTTGTGTTTTGCATCCTCAATCCATGATGCTCAAAACCAAAGAAGAAATCTTCTAATCCAGTGGCATAAGAACCAGTAAATGGGTTACTGAAGTTGCGCACATTATAGTCTCGTTTAAATTCAATT
>WNHD01004416.1:0-11229 GCA_011057455.1 Ganaspis sp. Gsp50 | reverse complement strand
CATTGCAATTAAGTAAAAAATCCCTGACTACAGACTGAATTCCCTGTCTTTTCCCTGACTTTTCCAGATTTTTAAAATTCCCTGTCTATTCCCGGTTTTTCCGATTTTTCCGGTCGCTCGCCACCCTGCTTCATTTTTCTCAACTACACACTTGATAAAATTTGAAAAACTAAATAACAGATATTGAATTGAACATTGAAATTCAAATCTTTTTAAATCAGAATAAGCTAAATTTCAAATTGATTACAGTGACAATAGTACACTGAATTGTCCAAAGAAAGAGCCATATAAAAAGAATAAAAGTACACTCACCATAAACTGGAGTTTTTCCAGGTAAAACTACGCATACTAATTGTAGACCTTGGAAAGATGATTTGAGATATCGGAACATTGGCTCAACTTGATCAGGACCTGTAGCATACTTGCAGAAGCAGGGCTGTCCGATTATTGGCATACCAGCGTCACTGCTAATTTTTTGTAATTGTGTCGTAAACAATCGTAAAGCGTCTTCTCGAACTGTTCTTTGTGGTGCAAAACATGCAATTGCCCATACTCGAATTTCAACTCCAGTAAAGAATTGTTTGCCTCTCATGTCCCACACTCCTTGATTTGGTAATGCTTGCTGCTTCGCCTTTAAATTAAAAAACCAGTTATTAAAACCCGATTAGTTAATTAAGTTAAAAAAGTGTTGTTTACCTTTGAATCGAAATTGCTTACTTGGCCAGTGAGTGAACTGACTCGACCTCCATATTGCAATTTAGGTGGTGGTAAAACACGACCCCTAACTTCCATCATATTATTTGAGATAGTTAAACCGAATTCTTGTACATACGAGTCATTATTAAAATCAGCGCGTCTAACGAGATTGTTAATCTCCCGTTCTCGATCAGGAGCAGAACGAGCAGTTGCTTTGATCATTGTCGACGTTTGCATGTCCGTCAATTTTTTAATACATCTTTGTCCAGCTACGATATTGCAGACCTTAAATAAATTAAATCACAATTAAAAACCACAATCAATCACATTGAACCACAATAAATCACATTGAACCACATTCAATCACAATTAAAGTCATTTGCGATTAAATTTGTTATTTATTTTACAAGTCATCATTTTACATACGGGATGAGAATCATAAAATAAAGACAAAGGTAAAAAAGGCTTTCCTATGAGGAAGCAAAATTATAAAAAGTGAACTAACCTCGAGTGGTAAGTACGTGTGTTTGTGCTCCTGACCAACCTGAAGGCACGGAAGATGAGGGTATCGCAGTTTCATTTTATACTTATCTAAGAAGTACTTGGCAACTGTACACTCTACTGTTTGGCCGTTTTCTAATTGCAATGGAAATCTACAAAGAAGAAAAGATCATATTAGCATGAAGAAAAAACCACATTAGTTAAAAATAACCACATTAGTTTGAAGAAAGATCACATTAGTTTGAAAAAAAGATCACGTTAGTTTGAAAAGAAACAAAGAAGAACAGAAAAAAAATCAAAATATGAAAGAAAATAAAACAAGCAAAATTTGTAAAAATGTGAACTAACGATTGCATCTGAGCGGGTTTGCGCGTCACATTGCAGACTCTGTATTTTCTTCTCATGGTCCCACAATGTGTAATTTCAATTTTAAGCCCTTTGATTTCTTTGGTAAACTTAACACGTTGCGAATCGGTCAAAGGTTTTCTTTGATCATTAATGTCTCGAATATCCAAAACTTCACACATGAATTCAATTACTGGTTGAGCTTTATAGAACGCAGTTGCAGAAACTGAAAAACAAAACATTTATTAACAACTCAAAATTATTTAAACATCATTCTTTTAAATTCCTTAATATTTCACACCCTTAATTTTAAGAAACGCCTGCAGTTTGATTTGTGCACATTTAAACTCTACACTGTCAAAATACTTTGCAATTTATAAAAACCATTTAAACGAAAGTACTCCACAAAACAATTTTGTAATATTAAAATGTATTAACTGTAAATTTATTAAAATATATTAGCTGTAAATTTATTAAAATGTAATAATTGTAAATTTTAACAAAAGCAACGAATCTGTTTTTTACGTGAATTTGACAAGAAAAATAATTATTACCATCAATATTCAACATCATTTTCCATTGTGAGGGCCTGACAGATTGATGAAAACCAAACCACACTTCTCGTCCACCACCAAGGGGATGATAGTAGCCATCAGGAGTACTAAAGAATGATCTTCCAACTGGAGTATAAGTCATGGATGGTAAATGCCTCATCACTACATCTAATGCAAGAATTGCATCAAATGGAATTTGTCTAGTTCGACCCTCTAATGCCTCTTCCAAGGCAAAAAGTGAAACTTGAGCCACCCATTTGATGACGACTCGAAAAACTCTGTCCTTTCCCTCGCCAGGCAGTGTAACCTTTAATTATACAAACAGTTTCGTTATAAAACAACAAAAATTTACATTATGAATATATAATTCTTTACAAAGTAGTAAATTTTGCAGTAATACTACATATTTTTGTAGTAATATATTTTGTAGTAATATATTTTGTAGTAATACATTTTGTAGTAATACAACATTTTCAGGGTTGCTGCATAAGTCAAATTTTAAATTTCCATGACTTTTCCAGGTTTTCCAAAACTATTTTTAAGAAATTTCCAGGACAACTTTTACAAAAATTTAATGTTTTTATCTAACTTAAAATTATTAATTTTTTCAAATCATAAATTTAATTAAATAATCTCAAAATATTTCGTAGCAGAGAAAATAAAAAAAAATATTAGGTACAAGGAATAGAATTTCAGGTTTATTTTTAAAATTCCATAACAATTCCAGGTTTTCCAGACCCTTTTCTGGAAATCCATGACTTTTCCAGGTTTTCCAGGGTTTGTAACAACCCTGCATTTTGTAACAATACAATATTTTGTGGCAATAAATATTTTGTCGTAATAAATGAACTACTACTTGTTAAATTAATTGCTGCTTAATAACATTAAAAATGTTTAAATTCATAATAGATTTTGTAAAACTATTTTCCATTATCATTTTTATCAATAACAAAATAGAACCGATTTTTCTTAATTAGAAAAGATATAAAATAAATGCAATTAAACAGTTTGAAATTCCACAAATGGGACTTAAGCTTTCACTGTTTCAAAATAAATACAATTTTTATAAAATTGCTACTTTGCAGAGAAATTTTGCTATTTTGCAAATTGTCTTTTACACTACAGAAAAACTAGATCTGTACAATAAAAATGATGAAGTTTGAAACGTTCTTTTCGTTGGCCAAAAACTAAAAAGCAAACTTTTGATCACCCAATCATTTTTTCAGCAATTATTTACCAACTTTGTAAAATGACAAGACTAAATTGAAATTTCGTAAATGATAAACATTTAAAAAGTTTTAAAATAGCAAAAATGTTTTTTTTTATTTTTCGTAAACGGAAAAAAGCTTGCAATCTTCAGTGGCATCAATAAAAAAAGACATTGAGAAAAGTTAGTTTTCTTAAAACAAAAAACAAACTTTCTAAATAATTAAATCATTTCATTCCTTCCAAAATTCAAATTCTGCTTTGGGAATGTAAAAAAGAATGACGTAACAAGCCATTCTTATAACATATAATTGTATTTTAATGTTCTCATTAAGACGAAACTTTATCGAAGAGAAAAATCACAAAGATGTCTGGCAAAGTTTTAAAATCAAAACATTTAACATTGCTATATTTTGCATTTTTTTATTGCTATATAAAAACAAAGTATGTACTAATTAGTTTTTTGCACATTTTTATTTTGAAACTAAATCAATCACTTTTGTAATATTCTTTTTCCTCAAGATTTTAATTTACATCTACAAATTCGTCTTTGTCAATAGATTTCAAAAATACAATAAAAAATTTTATAGCATTATTACACCCCTGAAAGTAATCACGTAAACCTCGAAATTTTGGGCGTATTATTTTAAAATAAAATGACAAATTGCTTAAAGGTGTCATTTTGAGTTGTTGAATAGAAAGCTGTCATTCTTCTTCATACGCCCGTAAATTCTATGCGAAGAAGAAAGGAATTAAATGACCTAAAGGATTAAATTTAAAGCCTCCAAATTACCAATCCATTACTCATAAATTTTAGAGGTTCCCAAAGCGGGCAGGTAAGAGCAAAAGAAATTATCAGAATACTGCGACAATTACTCAGTAAGATCTTAAGAGACATGCAAATCATAAAATTTACTATTTACTTACCTCCAATTCTAATCTATCGGTACCAATTGGCAAAGGATCTCGGGTGTACAAATTACTTCTACCATCGAAAACAGGCTTTAAAGTTCCAAAAATTTTGCTATAAGCGTGAACCATTGTCTCAATAATTTCTCGATTAACTTTTCGTGGACATTTGTCGGGTTGAATGTTAATGTCATAATGATGCACATAACCCCTTGGCATTGTGATTTGGAAGTGATTGGCCCTGAGGCCGATTACTCGGCCCTCGCGACCAATGTTTGGTCTTCTTGGACATGCGAACACTGCAAAAGACACATTACATTACATTTTTACAAGTAAACATTTACTTTACTACTATAGAATAAGATAATAGAAGAATAATAAAGAATAGGAAGATAACAAAGAATAATTTAAGAATCGTAAAAATAGTTTATCGAAGCAATGAACGTGTTCCTATAAATATAATTCATTCATTCAAATTTCATTTTCAAGAAATTATTAACATCTTACTCGGCAGATCTGGAGGTTGTGGAGGCGTGTGTGTTTGTTGGGCAGGAACCAGGCCCAAGGAACTGGGAGCAGCAACACTGCTTCCAGTTGTCCCAGCTGCTCCCACGGCAGTGCTGGTTGTGGATCCCGGTGGGGGAGCTGCAAAAAAATTAATTAATAACATATATTAATTATTCTACTTCCCTTCTACATAATTATACGATAATGGAAACAAAAACGTAACGTTGAATCTCGTATCTTATATCAAGAGAAGACAAATAAAACATAAGCCCTAGTTATTACTACAAGTTTGACTTCCTATTTTAAAAAACAATAATTATAACATACTCATTTCCTTAACATCTTTACATACTCATTTCCTTAATATCCTTACATACTCATAACTTTATTAATCGTTAATGAACATTACATTACTTATTATACATTATGAAATTAAACAAAATGCAACATGATAAACAATTACTTTACTTTGTAAATATGATAAATAAAGATCCAAGCGTTGTTTGTATTTTGATTCCAAATTAATAAACAAACATAATTTCCTCCCATTGTTATGCAAATAAAAATGTAATTAATATTTTGTTTACTAATATTTATAACAACAAAATCTGACTCTTTCTCATATAAAACGAAACGTTAAATTTCACGTGATTTCAAAATATTGATTAGTACATTGACTTTAACAACATCAAGTAACATTTACTAGAATGAAAAGCGTTGGTAGAGGTTAGAAACGAATTTTGTAAAGTAAATCACAGTATACAGGATTAGATGAATTTTCAAAAGCGATTAACAAATCTTTAAGGTAGAGAAAAGTGAAACAGTCGCAATAGGTCAAAAATGCAATGCTACGTGGTATTATTTATTGATTTTCTTCAGTAACGGATGGTGATAAATCGCGCGTGAAATATTCATGCAGCCTCGATCATACTATCAAATCTATTGAAAAGGTATCAGAATGCATCAAAAAATGAAGGCTATTGAGGTTTGATAAATATTCCTCTAATACTTGTGACGGACCTAGTGAAACAACGACACATGCGCCTGTTGAGCGGGGGGTTCATTCGGGGTCATTCCTAATGCTTGCTGTTACTAAAGAATCTCAAGATTTAGAAAAACGGATCTTGTCGAATTAGACAAATCTTTAATGTGGAAAAGAATCTTTTTCAGAAAACTCGTACAAAATTTACTGAACAAAGAACCCGCAGTGTGTACACGGGCAAGTTTTAGAATTGTCTGAGCAAGCTGAACAGGGAAGTTTTATCGTTTTACTTCGCGCCATTTTGCAATAAAAATCAGGAAATATAATACTCACGTTGTCCCACAGGATACATTTTTGCTTCTGCCGATTCAAAATTATCAATTATCACTAATAAATAAGTAAAAAATTTAACACAAGACCCGATTACCACCCAACACACTTCTCAACAACACACTGAAGCTGAAACTAGTTTTCTACAATGGCCGACACAGAGATGATGATTCATTGGTTGCTTTACGGCCAATCACAGCTCAGTATTACTAGAAGAAAATGCAATTTAAGCGGGATTTTTAAAAATATTTAAAATAATTTCAACTCTTTATTATTTTTCATTACTTATCGATGTTGATATTCTCCATAAAATGAAAAAGAAATATTAAGTACAAGTGTGGAATAATAGAATATGGTATAAAGATAATAAAATATCGAATAAAAGTACAAAAACTGTTTTTAAAAAGAAAACAGAATAGTGCTAAACTATGTTGAAGAAAATAATTCTTATATGTAAAAATGTAAAGTGATTAAAAAACAAACTTACAGTTCAAATTACAGTAATTTTTGTTTTTCATTTAATCTTAGATTTAATCATAAAACAAGACAAAATTTAAATAACTAGTTGCATAAGTCACGTTGGCAACAATGATAGGTGGCAGCGCTGTTCTCACCAAATAATGGTTGATTGGTAATCTACAATATTACGTTGGTTCATTTTTTTCTATAAAAATGTCAATACCATTCAGTGGATGTAAATCGCGATCAAAAGGTGTAATAAGTGCAATTGCAAAGCAATTGAGGACCATAAATTATAAACCAGCAAAGCAAATTACTGTACAGTTCGATCCCTTTCACGAAAAAGCCAACGTAGTGAGGTTAGTTTTCATCAACTTGCTTTTGATTAATATAAAAAAAACTACAATATCAATTTTGTCACAAAGCAAATTAATTTTAATACTCATGCAGCACTGCATTTTTATAAATTAAATTAGCATACTAAATGAAAGAAATTAGTATATTGAATACAAAAGATTAGCAAAAATAATAGAAGCATTAGTGAAAGTAAATTTTTGTCATTACTTTCATTATTGGAGAAGGATCCATTAATGTGCTCCATAAGAACACAATTAGTTTAATCGAAAAAGCGCAGAAAGGACTCGATCTTTTAAATAATACGTAACGATTAATGTTGATTCTGTATTTGTATGTTCCTGTGACGTCGATAAGTCGCACATGCGTATTTACATTTTTGCCAGTAGACTAGCAGAAGATCATAAACGACGTCGAATTATTTTTAACAAGTGTATATTAAACGCAAAAAAATAGAAGAAAGTCCAAAACAATCAAATTAGTTTTATTTAAACAAACCTCTTTAGGTATGTAACCAGTGCCCAAACAATAATAAACGCTATTCATTTATTTTAGAGAAAAGTAGGAATCTAAATAGTTGAATATTCCTGTTACTGTCATTTACTTTTCAGGAATGACCTAATTTTTCCCCCAAAATTATACGATTTGATAATAAAACTATAAAAACAAAAAATTTACAATTATATCATTGTTGGTATAAAATAGATGTGAAATGTTTTTATATTTTGAATTGAATAAATTAATTGAAAATTAAATTGTATCGAATCGACAATTTTTATAAGATGCTTGGATATTAAATCTAAATTAATAAATTAAAAATTTGCTTACCAGCACATTGTCCACAACCGTATGCTTTTCCAAGCATAGAAACTGCTGTTGTTATTCGAATTGTGCTCAAATCTGGCACAGGAATAGGCATTTGTTGCTCTATTTTAGCCATTTTTCTGAAACGTGAAATACTAGGTTTAAATGAATAAATATCATCTACGTAAATGTATTCTAATATAAAACTTTCTTTTGTTATTACAGGAAATTTATGTGTTACTTGTCTGCGGAAAAATACAAGAAAACGAATCTAAAATGTATTCTTAAAACAAATGTAGTCTGCGATCGATCAGAGCCGCTGGTTAAAATAGATTTAGGTAAAAAAGATAAAATTTTAAATATTTTCCCCTGTATTTAATAAATTTAGATTTAAAATATTTAACGCATTTCGTGCAATATTAATAAATATTATTTATTTACCAATAAAAATAATACACTCATTATTGATGGGAATGTAAAAATATCTTACAAAAATATTTAAAACCAACTAATTTTTTTTTGCAGAATCTGGAGGTAAAGTGGTAATGAAATGCAATAATCTCTCCACACTGGAATTACTTCAATTGTACAATAAGCACGTCACTGTTCTTGCTCCACCAGAAGAAAAACAACCGGAAGTTAAAACAAAAGGGAAGAAAGCAAAAAAGAAATAATCAATATTCATTGCAAAGAATGCTTTGATTAATTAGTAAGTTTGTTGATTATATGATAAAATTTCTGAAAAGTTGCCTTCAATTCTTAAGTTGAAAGACGAATAATTTTCATTTTCAAGTCACCTTGTGCTCTTCAAAATATAATAAAGACGCTTTCATCAATATTTTGCGTTAAAATTACATATTTAATGAATACAAAAAATTGAATGTCCTACATTGTCAATTCATGAACGAGAACTAGAAAGATTAATCCCAAGAAAAAAAGTTGTGCTCCAAATAAGGACAAAACTTTCAAGGTAGAAAGCGGGAGTGTAGAAAGAGCTTTTCATTACGTAGGCTCATTATTTTCCAATTATAAAAATCTTCATTCAATCAACAATTTTTTGTCTTCCTTACTAATTGCCGAAATTGCGAAAAAGGTTTTTAAAATTCTACTCTAAAGAACTAAAATACTAAAAAAAAAAAAAAAAAAATACTAAAGAACTAAAATATTTAAAAAAAGCAAATTTCAAAATGACACAATATACACGTCACAAAGATTATAATTTAAAATTGATTGACACGCTTTATAATCAGGTACCAGCATTTACAGATGTTTTTGACGAAGAAACTTGGTACATCTTCGTCATTTACTTTGTCGCAGGAACTGTTTTGCTTGCTTTTATTTTATCTAGATTCATTACGATAAAACCTGTTGATTAATTATGATTTATTTCACAAGTCTAATAATCGAATAAACGAAACGTCAAAATTAATTGGCATTTTCTTAAAAGAGAACGAAATCCTAAGATATTGTAAAAAAAAACTGTTGGTAAAAGGAATTTTCTTTCTTTTTAAAAAAAAAAACAAAATCTAAAAATTTGTTTAAACAAAGCTCCCTCTATGAGGAAGCAAAAAGGAATGAGATAAAGGAATGATATAAAAAAACACATTTTTTAACGAAGAGAAGAATATAGAAATTTCCGAAACAAAAAAGAAAAGAGATGTTTAAGACGAATAATAATAAAAATTAATAAACAATGACAAAAAGATTTTCCTTTATTTAAATATTAGGAAATGTTAATAGAGTATTCAATGAAAAATACGAGCAGTGTCTAATGGAAAAAAAATATCAAAGGAGCAGACAAAAAGCACTCGAAAGCTTGAAAATGTATAATATAATAAGCCTGAATGTATCTATTGTTTGTAGCATTTACACTTTATAAAACCACTTACAAACTTTGTACTACTTTGAACTTAGAAATATTTAAAGTTTAATGAAAATTGTAATCCCATTTTAAAGTGCTATATTCAAGTCATTTTTAAAATTTGCATCAATTTCTCTGTTTCTCGACCAATTGATGATACGACTGATTAATAAAACTACAAACTGTAGATAGTAGATAATATTAGTTGAATTGAATATTTTCATGGCATGGACTTATTTAAGTGACTACAATTTTATACTCTTTTAGATTACAAATAATCGAAGTAATGTTTCGAAAATATATAATGCTAAAAATAGTCATTAAAATATATGTTTAAATGAAACTTAATTTAAAAGAAAAATTATGTATTAGCAATATTTACATTTTCTGTTAAAAATATCTATATAAAATAAACATTTAATAATTGACATTTTCATGTGCTTATACTCTAAATCCTAACAAATACATTACAAACAAACGTGTATTAATATCTTTAATGTTATATGTATATTGTTTTTCTTCTCGATCTCATTTCAAAAGATGAGTACTAATTTCATTGTCTTGTAAAAGATACGTTTCATTACCAGATTTCATATTTTTCTACATTTTATAAATGTCTCGTATTACCTTTTCCTTATTGAGGTTTTATTATAGTATTATAAATAGAGATGATAAATTTATGCTTTCAGTAAAATCAATAAAAAAGTTGTCAGAGGATACAATTTATAGAAGATGCTTTAAAGGATAAAGTTTATAAAAAATAAAAAGTATTTTTAAAAAATTTTCAATAGAAAAAGGTTATAAACAATGCTTCCCTATGAGGAAGCAAAACGAACAAAGAAACAAATAGGAAACAAACAACTAAAAATTGTTTCCAAGAAATAAAATAGGAAACAAAAAACTAAAAATTCTTTCCAAGAAATAAAATAAAAATTACTGACAAAGTATTCGCAATTTTCAAAAGTTTACAAAAATTATTTTCTACTTGCGTAATTGTTAAAAATTGTGTTCATAATTGACTATTTTTTCAATTAAACTCTTTATGACAAAATGACAAAGATAAAATAAAAAACCATTAATCAAATTTTAATTTGCAAGCTAGTTTGATAGAAATGCAAATTTGTGTTGAAAATATTTAAAATAAAAATCGAACCAATTTGGATACTTTAAGAAGAATTAAAATGTAAGAATGTTTCTATTTTTAAACTTTGAGAATTGAAGAATTCTTAGAACAATTGACAAATAAATATTTCTAAAACAATGAATGTTTATTACTAGAATAATCAGGGTGTCCACAGACCTTGAATTTCTTGAAAACCTTGAATAGTACTTGAATTTTATAACAAAACCTTAATTTTGTGAATTATGACGTTTAAAATTACATTTTTTAATATAAGTTAAATAATTTTCATTTTTTAATCAAAGTTCCTCTTTGAGCAAAATTTTCTACTTTAGAAAGCGAATAAATGGACATATTATATATAAAATATAATTATGACCATTAATAATAATAATCAATAAATACTGTCATAGAAATCATAAATAATAAATTATTTTCAAATTTATGACAGGGTTTCTACAACTCTGGAAAACCTGGAATTCTTATGAAATATCATTATTCCTCATGGAAATCTCATGGAATTTCCATTTATATCATGGAAATTAATTTTTTTATTTAATTTCTTTACTTTATGATGTTTATTGAGTTTTATCCAAATTTT
>WNHD01004415.1:5560-19059 GCA_011057455.1 Ganaspis sp. Gsp50 | reverse complement strand
TTACATACCTAATGAAAAAGTGTTGTGAAATCGTATGTGACATTACCGATCAAACCATTTCGCGTCAATTTCACGGCAGAGGTCAGCACGCGTTAATTCCTTTTACTCAGAATTATCTGTTGTAAAGTTTTTTGTACAAAATACACTGTTTAAAAATGTTGTTGCTTTGATTAATGGTATTAAAAATTAAATAAAATATAAATTTAAGTTTGTCTTCAAATCACATTAATAAATTAAATATTAAATTAAAAAAGAATAGTAAAAGAGTTAAAAAGTACTTTTGTTAATAAATGATAAAAAACTCAAAATAAAAATTATTAAATTTGTTTATAATAATAAATAAATAAATAAATAACTATAATTTAAAATATTTTAAAATATTTAAATAATTTTTTTAAAATCAAAGTACGTATGTAGATATTAAAAAAAACCAGTATATTATAGAATTCAATTAATATTTAAAATTGACGTATAAATTTTAATAATTTTCTAATCCTTTTTTACATTTTTTAAATTAAAAAAGCTCGATATATAATATGAAGAATAAAAAATAACTTTCGTCGAACTTAAAAATTTTTAAATGAAATACAAAATTTTAATTTTTGAAACATATAAATTTAAATCGCTTTGAAATGTAATTGACTTTTAAAAATTTTAATTTTAGCAAATATTACTGTAATAAAAATTATTAATAAATTACACGTTAATTATATTATAAATTGGTATTATTTAATATTTTAAATTTTGAAATGAAACTTTAAAAAATAAAAATTTTATAATTAAAATAACAACTATGAGTTACGTAAAATATCTTAAAAGTAAAATAACACAATCAAATAAACGTTTTTTTTATAATGCATAAATAAAATTTTTGTTGGTTATTATATTATAAATTTGAAAGAATTATGAAAGACACTGTGATAGTTGTATGTATTTAAAATAACAAAATACGATTTACACTTATGTCAATAATATATACATTTTAATATAACAAAAACATTTAAGAAGTGAATAATTTTAGGCCTAACCTTTGTAAAGTTACAAGATTTCACATAATTTATTTTTTACACAATTTGTAGGTCCACGAATTCTTATTTAATGTAAGTTTTATTTTACAGAGTATTTTTGCAATAATTTTTTTTAAATATTAAATAGAAACATTTCAATTTTTACAACTTCATACATGATAGAATTATCAAAACGCAGCAAATTGTAATTATACAAAATAATTTATATATTTATATTTGCGCACAATTCTGATATTAAAAATTAAATAAAATGAAAATTTACTGATTTAGCAAATATTTTAAATATTAATTTATGTAAATACAAATTTTCACAAAAAGGAAATTCTTCGTAAAATGAAAATTTTGTAAATTATGAATTCTCCTTATTTATAATTTTGCTGAATTAACATTCGTTTTGATTAGAATTATTTTTAACAAAAATGAGGTGACAATTTCTTCAAAGTAAAAATTTTGAATAATTTAAACTCCATCAGATACAAATTAAAAAAAGTAAAATGTTTGTAATTTATTATTATTGGATACAATATTTGAAATTAATTAAGTTAACTACACAGACATAGAGTTTGAAAACATAATGATGAAATATAATAAATTGAGAATTAAAAAACTTAGTTTTTAGGACGAATTTGAATGTTTCATAAATAATTACATACATGTAAGCATGTTTCATTTCCATTCTATGAAAACTAATTACTTTTAAAAAATCAAGAATTTGTAAATTTGAATATTCTTGTCTAAAAAATTACGAATTGTTTATTATTTATAAACCATAATTTTGAATTGAAAATTTACTGGATTATAAAAAAAATGTCTCAGAACTCAATTTCAAAAACAAAAACAAAAATTTGTGCGCAAAAATTACTTAAATGAAAAGTGTTCGATGGTTCGATCATTGTGACTCACTGTCGTCATAGATTATTTTAATAATAAATATAACCCAACAAATAACACACGACACTCTTCTTTTACTATCTTCTCTTTTGCCTTGAATTCATTTCTCTTGCATTTTTCATCTGAACCAGAAATTGATGAAAATTCAAATCAGTGTCTTGAAGAAAGTCGTTAGCTTGATATTTGTTTGGTTCCGTTTCTTTTTGTTTTGTTTTTCTGCTCACTTTTAATTTTCCAGCGAAAATTATAAGACGTTCCATTAACTTAATTATCCTACAAATCTTCGTCTATAGGCGTGTTAATTAAAGTCTGAAAACATATATAAAAATTAAATTTGAATCATAAATCCTAATTAATAAAATAATGTTTTTTTATCTAAAAAAAATTTTAACTCCAAACAGTAAGACTTGTATTTTTTCGAAAAATTAAGATTGCAGTTCTGAAAATGTGAGTCGCTCAATTGTTAAAAAATAATTATTATATTTATTGTATTAATATTTAATTACAAAATCTTAGATTCTTAGACGGAAGAATTTTTTTAATAAAGTTTTGAATTTCTAGATATGAGGGGGTGTCTTAGTTTATAAAAATCGTGGGCCCGATGAGAAAAATATTACTTTCTTTCAGATTTGATCTCATTGAGCTTTATACTTTAAAAACCCGTATCTTCTCTAAAAAATGACTTATAAACTCTTAGATTCTAAGATGAAAGAATTTTCTTTGTCGAGTTTTGAATTTCTAGGTTTGAAGAGGTGTCTAGTTAACAAAAATCTTGGGCCTGATAAAAAATATTACTTCGAATCAAATATGAATTCGTAAGAACTATTTTTTGAAAAATTCAATTTTTTCATAAAATTGTCATACAATCTTTCAGTTTGTGAGGCGCAAGAATTTTTTTTAAATCGGCTTTTCAATTTTTGCCATCGAGGAAGTTTTTAATTTATAAAGATCGTGGGCTCGATGAAAAATATTACTTCGTTTTAGATATGGACTGTAAGAACTTATTTTTAAAAAATCCCATTTTTTCATAAAATTATCATATAGAATTTCAGATTAAGAGACAAAAGAATTTTAATTTTTATCAAACTTCTGGATTTCTGGCTTTGAGGAGAGGTCTTGTTAATAAAAATAGTGAGCTCGATGAAAACTATTACTTCGTTTCAGATTTGAATAAAAAGAGCTATTTATTAGGAAAAAATACTTTTTTCAATATGTTTTTCAAAAAAATGGCATATAAAATCTTAGATTGTGAGACAAAAGAATTTTTTTAGGTATCGACTTTTAAATTTCTCGTTTTGGGGAGTTATCTAGTTACTAAAAATCGTGGTCCCGATAAAAAATATTATTTCATTTTCAGATTGCATCTGAAAGAACTATTCATTTAAAAATTGACTTTTTTCGAATAAATTACTTATAAAGTCTTAGACTGTGAGACGAAAGGATTTTTTTTGGTATCGACTTTTCAATTTCTGGTTTTGAGGAGGTATTTGTTACTAACAATCTTGGTCTCGATTAAACCTATTAAATTGTTTCAGATTTGAATAAAAGAGCTATTTTTTAAAGAAACTACTTTTTCGAAAAAATGGTCTGTAAAATCTTAGATTGTGAGACGATAGAATTTTTTTATCGAGTTTCGAATTTCTCGTTTTGAGAAGGTGTCTTGTTAATAAAAATTGTAGGCTCGATGAAAAACATTATTTTGTTTTCAAATTTTATCTGAAAGAACTATTCTTTTAAAAGTAGACTTTTTTCGAAAAAATTACTTATAAAGTCTTAGATTTTGAGACAAAAGAATTTTTTTTGGTATCGAGTTTTGAATTTCTAAGTACAAGGAGGTGTCTGGTTAATAAAAATCGAGGGACCGATAAAAAATATTACTTTGTTTTAGATATGAACTGTGAGAAATCTTTTTTTCTGAAAAATCGAATTTTTTTATAAAATTGTCATACTTAATTTTTAAGTATTTTACATAGTTTTTGTATTAACCAGGTATGAAATAGTTATATTACTTACCAAAAAATTGTAATCCTCTGAGTTTTTGGGTATGCATCTGGAGGATGAAGTATTTTACTAATCAGTCTCCCATAAGTTGGACAAAGAAACAACGGCAAGTTGTTCTCCACTGGGAATAAAGAAGCCTGGACAGATGATTCTTTGATAAGAGAAAAATTCTTTTTCTTCAACTTCAGTCACAATTTTCATATGCGATGTGTTATAGGCATCTTCGTTATTTCGTAATCGTTTCCCTATGATTCCTGCTATTACTTCACCGTTTACTCTGTAGTAGATTAATTTTACAATGATATAAAATATTGTTCCTTCACAATGTCTTGATTCTTTACAAAATGCTATGTAGTTGCAAAATTTTCTTCGGACGTTATCCTTTGTTCTGAATTCTGTACTATGAATGACTGCTTTTTTATACACTGCAATGTCTCTCAATTCATTTATTACAAAACCTGCTGCTCTTATAAGTTGAACTTCTTCTACTTCGGGTAAGCGGATTTTTGTTGCTCCCTTTCCAAGAAAGTAATGCCCTTCCGGCATACCTTCGACATGTTCATTTCTCCGCTTCAGAAGACGGTAAACTTCTACTCTAGTTTCATCTGCAATTTGCATTTGTCTTGCTGCGACAGAAATGAACTTTTTAATGAAAAATCTTGCAATAATTTGATCTGCTCTATGATATGGGCTTTTAATGGAATCAGTAATTTTTTTATTGAAGGATTCAAAGGGCAATGCAGAGAAAACCCACAAAGGTCCCCAGTTTCTCACTGACTCCACCAAATGATTCAGAAGATGAACGTTGTAAAGCATATGCCGTAAACCATATAGTGCTTGGTAATCTTCTACAAATCGAGAGATTAAATTCCGTGCAGTAACAAATTGTTGTTCAGTTATGGAAGAAGAATTAAGAATAAAAATAGCTCTAGAAAGCAACGTCAGATGATCGAAATAATTCTGCGGCAAAATTCCATAAAGACAAGGAAGTGCGTAAAAAAGCAACCAATTACGCCACTCTGATGCTTTCCACAGTTTATACGTATCAATACTGCGAGATTGTCGGGAGATTCTTGTTGGTGGCTTCATAGATAGTAGTCTTTCATCGACAGCTGCTTTTTGTCCTGGACGGCCAATATACCAATCCTCTTCTGCGTCATTTAAATATCTTTCAAGCAATCTTTTGGCTACTCCAAGAAAAGGATTGTGTGAAGGATCAACAACGACACCAACTGCAAGGTCGAACTGAGGAAGTCTTGCCAAGGATGAAACGCCTTTTACTCCATTAACTGCTGTTTCTGTTGCAATAGCGAGAAGCCCGTCTCGTCTAATTGTTTCATCAGTTCGCATTTCATATACTTCTACTCGATATACTCTTCTATGATAAACTATTTCGCCAAAGGCAAGGCAGAATGTACATCCATACTCTCCGTTAAACCTTTTCATTCTTAAGACATCAGGTCTTGCAATTGAGTCAGCAGTAAAAATTAAAACAATAAATCGACTAATCACATCAATACCATCTTCTGGATTACAGAGTATGCCATTTATAAACAATTCCCTTAAATCATTAACAATTGGCCGCAGTATTGTATTCATCAATGGATGTTCATTTGCTATCCATAGCCCTGCTAACAATAAGTGTTTTTTTTGCGCATGCGGTGATAATTTATTTAACTGGAGAATAATAGGGTATGTTGTAGCACGAGATGACCTCGTCAATTTAAGACCGTCTGTCCATAAGCTAAAAGAATAGTTAAAAGGTTCGTTCAAAAATCCACCAGGTTCACTCAGTCTTTTGTATGCTGCTCCATCGTAGATATCTTCTACAGCATTTTCATCCAATTTGACTCTATTGAACCTATAACGTAAGTCTTCCGCAATATTTGGTATTTGAAGGAGATCAGCTATTTGCGGTCGTAAAGGTATTTGTGCAAAAACTGCAACGAACGACTCATCTTGTTGTGGACCACATTTACCACATTGGCATCTTATTCTTACAACACCTTCTCCTATTTCTTGCTTACATTGTGAGCAAAAAAATCGATAAATTATATTTTCTCCTCGACGGCCAAGAACATTCCACAATGCTCTTTTTGTTGTAGAAATATTAATGTGTCTGAATGATTTTTTTAACCATTTTAAATTGTCAATTAAATGCTCATAAGAAGAATTGTGTCGTACAAACTGAGCTAATTGTACGATTAGTTGATCGACGGCAGTTAAATTTTGATTGTACTGTAAAGGTACTCGCATACCAACAGTATTGATCCCGGTGAATAATGTTTGTCGTGGTTGTTCTCTTATATTCCCTTCATTGTTGTCAATTTGCATCGGTACATCATTTTCAGCATTAGCATTGTCTTCATTAGCTTCGACTGGATCTTGTTGTACAGGTTCTGGATCTTGTTCTTCATCGTCAGATATATTTTCATCATCGCCTAAAACTTCATCATCATCATCATCTGAAATTTCTGCAATTTCATCGTCAGAATCATCGTTCCTGTTAAAACCGTCATCTATGTTCGGAAAATCTCCAAAGTTTGCCATGGCGTTGTTACTGAAATTAGATAACTATATATTAATAAAACTAGGGACTATAAAATGTTCTTAAAACTTTTTTAATTTCACATTTCATTTTTTATCTACGTCCATTTGATGCTTCTATAATCAATCACATTCTACTCTATAACAGAATTATGAACTGCATGACACTACTTAACATTTAAATACATTTTTAAATACTTCATAAAAACTTTTTATACTATTTTCTTAAGAATAATTATATAAGAATTAATTTTCTTGTAATAGATTTATTCTCAAATTTTAGTATCATGTGAAAAATATTGTGTTAAACTGAAAATGTAGCATCGTTTTATATTAGATTAGGATGTACCAAAATTAGTTTAAACATATGTAGGTTTTTGAAAATAAAATAAAATAATTACAAAATTACTTTAAAGATTTTCTAAAAGTATTACGTAAGCATATTTTCAGCGCTTTCTGTCCACCTTCCCCTGAAGGATTCCCTAATATGAAAAAATTGAAGTTTGCATTGTCCATAGGTAACAAATTACCCCTATTTCCTACATCCAGGAAAAGGATTCTTAACGACAAATAGAATCCAATTAAGCTAATCTCGCCACGCTATCACGGGTGGCGAAAAGCGCGGTAAGATTGGCTCGAAAGCTAAGCGACTTTTACAAAATATATTTGAGTCAATATCATGAGGCTTTGAGTCAATCCCACTTGAAAAGAGGACTCGTCGAATTGGGATTTGACGGTACGTCCTAAAGGACGTCCTTTAGAATATCTAAAAAGACGACAGATACTAATGCGCGCTTTCGTTTACTGGTCATATGACTACACGTACACACCTAGCAACCTGTCTGCTCTGCTGCGTCCTTTGCTTCCACAACGCGTTACTCACATAACAAAAATTTATTAAAAATCGATGAATTTAATAAATAAAATCAAGTTCTTTCAGCGTAATATTAAAGTGAGGTTATTGTAGATTATTTTAGCCTTTGAATAATTAAAATGACTACAAAACATTAAAAGTTTGAAAGCTAATGTGCTGGGAACATTGTTTAAGGTTACTTTAGAAAAATGTTGGAAGAAAGATAACACTATTTTTGAGTCTAATTTAATTTTAAAATATTTTAAAAAATGTTACTTAAACCGATGAATAGTTCAAAAGATACAAGAATTTGTATCTTTTTCAGAATTTTGACGCTTTGCAGACAAACCATTTTGACTTGATACAAACCTAAGATTTCTACTAGAAATTTTTAGGAAACATCATTTAATTTGATTTTCTTATTGGGATATAATATAATATACTAAGGAAATTGTTTATAAAAAAACGTAGAGGAGAAATTTATCACGTCTTTTCGGACGTTCTACAGGACTTCTTACAGAACATCCTTTAGGACATATACCATCACATCCCAATTCGACAGGTCCTTCAGGACGTCCCGTAGGACGTCGTTTAGGGCGTGCTTTCGGACATCCTTAAGGACGTCTGTTAAACGTACTGTTGGACATTCTTTTTTTAAAGTGGGTCTTACGATTAAATGGCTTTCTATAATGAAATAGCTTTCTACGATGAAATTGACTTTTTTTGAATTATACAATTTATAATAAAAGAAAATAATGGCCTATAACCTAATAAATAAAACCATCTTATATAACTCCACAAAAACACCTTGAATATTATAAAATTTATGTTTTTTTTATTAAATTGCACATTCTATTGATATAATAAAATATGTATTTAAATCGATTAAATACGATTCAAAAACAACATGCATACATATGTGACGCGAAACGGTGAAAGGGACCTTGAGATTCAAACACTACATTTTAACGGACAGACAGTTAAAGAGGATACGTACTAAAAGAAATACTGTTGACGTATCGATCATATGGTTATGGTTGACAGTTTATAACAACAAAAGTAATAAATTAATTTTTTTTTTTTTAATTCAAGAGCAACTCAAAATCTATCAATTTTCACAAAAAATTAGGATCCATAAACGCTAATTTTGTTTAAAGGGCGAGAGTTTAAATAAATTCATGAAAAGACAAGGTGCTTAACAAACCTTTCTTTGAATGTTCATAACAATAATAATAATAGTAATTAATGCATTGTTTTTGCTACTCCAAAACAAAAGAGAGACTCAAAAATATTGTTCATTTTCATTAAAAAAATTTTTAATTAATTTTTGCATTTTGAAGACCCTTTTACCGTTTTCTGTCACATATTGCGAACAATGATTTTTATGACAAGCAAGACTGATTTTGTTAAAACAGTCTCAGTTTCTTATGGTTTAAGAATGGCATTAAGCATAAGAGTGAAGTTATAACTGTGCCATGAGGGGGTATTTACTAGTTGGAAGTCATATTAAATTTCTTAATATGTGCACGTCCGCATGAAAAGGGACCACTATATCGATTTTATTTTAGGAAATATTCGCAATTTTCTAAAAGTGTTTTGAGATTTTCGAAAATTTTTTTATTGTTGAAAAACATGATACAAAATGTTCCGCGTCGAATCATGCCTTTATCATAGCTTTGTCCTCATTAGAAACCCGTAGTGATTTTATTTTTAAATTTTAATTAGCCCAGGAGCTAATGGTAAACTCGAACTTTAAACTCGTTTTTCTCAAAATGTAGTTTTTGACACTTCCAGGCCTTGGAGCGACTTCCAGATTTGAAAAAAGTCGGAAAAGTCGATTACATTTTTTCAAGAGTTTCAAAGTTAATTAATAAAAAATGCAATACTGAACAAACGAAGTACTTATTAAAGAAGTAAAACTAAATAAATTAGATTAAAATTATAATAATTTATCAAAAATTATGTTATAAAATGTTTGATAGAAAACGAACATATATTTTTTTAAGTTTACAATATTAAAAAAAAATATTAAACTTATGCCACGGTAAAAAATCAATTACTTATTTAGAGAAAAAATCAATAATTGTTTTAGAGATGTGGAAATGTATCTAAATCAGATATTTTTAATCTCAGTTACTGTGATAAGTTGTACTTTATTTTTTCAAATGTTATATCTAAACATGATATAAGGTTCATATCTCTAATTTAGAGAATTGATCATTTCACTAGTTTTTGTTGGCAGTTTTCCGTGTTTTTTTCAAATAAAAAATGCACTTAAAATATTACATTTATTAACGATAAATAATATACGATACTGAAATTTAAGATATTTGCAAATAAAACTTTGTGATTTAATAAATTCGTAGTGACATTTAAAAACTGAACCTAAAAAACAGCAGCTGCATTAAATCTTAATTTTAATTGTAAAATATGAATTAAATCACGAACACTGTTACGGATTTTAAAATTATATGTTTTATTATTTATAGTAAAATAAAACTTTCTGTTTTAATTATTATACAGTACTAACAGTATATTATAACCAAATATTAACAACATAGTTATAAGTATAAATAATATAATCATCTTGTAGAGGGCCTACATATTTCACACTTTCCCACAATATTCACATTAAAAAATTTGAGATTCTATTATCTTTTTTAGACATAAGAAATCTGTGATACTGACAGTTGAATATTTAAATCAGATATACCATACAAAATTTCAATTTTAGAAATGTATTTATATCTGAAGTTTATTTATAAAGATAATGTATCACTAATTTTGAAATAAACTTCCTAGTTTTGTGATAAATTTTTTTCCGTCTATACATAGATAACATTAATTTTTGAAAAATTTTCACTATTTAATCAGTTTTTTTAAAAAAAATATTTCAAAAAATAAAAAAATGAATATTATAGTATTTTGAACTATAAAAGTCGAAAAAGTCGCATTTTTGTGAAAAAAGTCGAAAAACTCGCACACTCCGAGGCCTGCACTTCTAACTTTGGATCTCTGTAACTTCTCGAGTTTTTTACATACGGAGGTATAAGACCTCTCAAAATGTTTGAAATTTTATCAAGAATATGGTCACATTAATAAGTCTAATATTGCCAAACTTGGCCCTTTTCATTCGAACGTACAAATATTAACGCCAGATTCGTAATCAGCGATCAAACAAAAAAAAAATAATAAATATTAAGTTACATAAAAATACTGTAAATTTTTTTAAATTTGGATACGCCATATTGAATCCACCATTTTTAATTTTTAAAACCTAACATTAAACTCGTAATCAGCAGATCCATATACGTTCAAATACTTTGTAACAAAAAATAAATTAGTTACAAATAGTCTTGATCAGCTAGATTTTCGTTTCAGACCACTGTGTGGCGGTTGAAAACTTGAATTTAAACAAAACAAATTATCTTAAAATTATTGACTACACTTTTTTGAATGTATAAATTTGTTAATCTAGTTTTTCATCAGGACTGCAAAATAACATTTTAAATTCAATCACTCACATATGAAGTTTCAACCTAATGTTTAGATGTATACGTATGTGTGTGTGAGTGGTCGCTTTTTTCTGGACTTTGTATCTCAAGAACGCTTTGATTGATTTAATACAATTTAACAAAGTCATTATATTCATAAAAATTCCATAAAAAAATTTAAACTTTTTAGCAAAAAAACTTTTTTTTTTAATTTAAATTAATGAATTATAAAATTGAATTTTTCGCTTCAAAATGAATCGCTTGACCTATATAATGTATAGATTTTGCCAAAAATTGATAAGAGTTAAGGACTATTTTTTCGAATTTTTGAAAATTAAAATTCCATTTTTTGATATAATTTTTAAACTAATTATTCATTTTATTATTTCTTTTAAACTAATCTTATTAAATCTTTTAAAAAATAGTATACAGTCAAACCTCTATATGGCGGAAAATTTCAGAACTGTCCGCCATATAGAGGTTCAGTAAAAGTGTCATTAGGCTTTGTTTGACACTGACGTTCGGCTTTGAATTTCACGTTACTCACACAGCCGTAGCTCTCACCGATATAAGAGACAATAGTCCCTTCTCGGCCTGTGAGCCTCGTATCTAAGATTTTCCGCCATATAGAGGTTCCGCCATATAGAGGTTTGACTGTATTTAAGGTTTCTCTATAAGAACGCAAAATGTTTATAAAATGAACAAAATTTTGTAATAGTTTTTATTTTGATAAATCAAAATCGAAAATTTTGATGTAAAACAAACTCTCATTATTAGGAATTATTTCTTCATAATAATTTTTTTTTGTATTAGGAAGGAATAAAATATAGTGAAATTTTTTATTCCAGAATGTTATGCACATAAAATAAGTTTTCCATTTATTCACATTATTTAATTAACCGTTGAATTGCATATGGGTGATTATCACATAACTGTTCGATTTCAAGATAATTTCATAAACAAAAAATGCTCTCCTTATTTTTTTTTTAAATACTTTACTGGAGTTTTTCTCATTATTAGGGCATAATATATTTAGATTTTGCAGAATTTTCAAGAAACTTCTTTTATAACCATAGTATTGCAAACTTTTGCCACGGAGTTGACATACTATTGTACATACAACGGAACTGACATTTGATCATTTAAAGTCATATTGTTTCTACAAAACTGTAAGTTTACTGTTTTCCCTACACAAATCATTTATTACACCTATGAGCTTGAAAGAAAAGGAAAAGGTAATAACAAATATTATCATCTAACAAGAGAATTTGAATACCACGGAGTTGACAAAAAATGTGCTACCTAACGTTTGGGATCATTCACATATTACGTCACACTCTTAGGGGAGGGAGGGAGGGGGTCATAGGATGTGTGACGGGCTGTGCAAAATTGTCAAGGTCACCATGTAAAAAATGTGACGCAGGGGAGGGGGGGGGGGTTCAAAAATGTTGAAATTTGAGTGACGTAATATGTGAATGATCCCTTTTGTAAAACAAAAAAACATCCAAAAATTGTTAAATTTAATTTTCGTAAGTTTTTCTGTAATTTTCTCAGTTTTATTTAATTAAGTTTTAAGTAACAATAATCAGATAGCATTAAAATTTAATGTAAAACATTTAATTTTTAAGAAACATGATTAGGTTACATAACTTGCAAAATTAAGGGACAAAACATTTTCAGGGTACATAACTATAAAAAAGTATTATATATATAACTAGCTGACAAGCCCGCCTTCGGCGGACATCTCAGCTAGAGCGCCATCCACAGTGTTTGTAGGCAAAAGTATTTTCTTATCCATTATCATGGGTAATAAAAAATTATGATTCCAAAACACCAAAAAAAAAATAATTCTGTTCGCCTGTTTGTCTTCCCAAAACTTTCTACGGGCATCACCTCATAAGAAACTTTACAAAATTAAATCAAAGCAATTTTTCTTAGCAACCATAGCCATGATAACAATTTCCATAGCAACCCTAGCAATGTTAACAATTACCTTAACCACCTTTGCTATTGTTATAACTCGCTTATCGACCATATTGATTATGGCTTAAATACAAAAATTAAATTTTACTCTCTTTATATACATATTTATGTATACAGATTGGAATTCAGCCAATTTCATTTAATCAATTAATAAATATTACATATTTTTAATTTTATTACTATTATTATTATTATTTTATTTTTAATTGTTATTACCATTGCAACGGTTGCTAAGGGAATTGTGGTTACCATAGTCACGGTTGCTAAGGTAACAACACCCTTAGCAACCGTTGCTATCGTAATATCACCTTTAGCAACCGTTGCTATGATAATAACAATGCCCTTAGCAACCTTTGCTATGATAAACATTTCCTTAACAACAATTGCTATGGTAACAACACCCTTAGCAACCGTTGCTATGATAATAACAATGCCCTTAGCAACCGTTCCAATGATAACAATTTCCTTTACAACAGTTTCTATGGTAACAACACCCATAGCAACCGTTGCTATGATAACAAAATCCTTAGCAACCGTTGCTGTGGTAACAACACCCTTAGGAACCGTTGCTATGGTAATAACACCCTTAGCAACCGTTGCTATGATAATAACAATTCCCTTAGCAACCGTTGATATGGTAACAACATCCTTAACAACCGTTGCTATGGTAATAATACCATTAACAACAGTTGCTATGATAAA